>CAOKZL010003274.1:0-110317 GCA_948472985.1 Iguana delicatissima | reverse complement strand
GTATGCACAGGAGCCTTTATTATTCGGGGGGGCAGGGGGAGAGAGTCAACAGCAATTGCTGTCTTAATATTTCTTAGTGTTTGATCCCTTAGTACACTTCTGATTGCTAATTCCTGAGGAGGCTCAGCTACACAGGAATTCAATTTTTCCAGATCTTTGCCAGGAGGAGGTTCACTACCCCCTTGCCTAGTGATAACACTCCCAACAGTTCTTCTCCTCTGCAAATGTAGATGGTGTCTGACAGAACTTGGAAAAGTTATTGTTGCACCCTGCAAGTGGCCAGTGATCATGTTACTGCAGGTTAGGCCTCCTTGGAGATAGGATAAAGATATCATTTTTGATATCAATAATTTGGCTCTCTCTCACACCACCCCTCTCCACGTGTTTGAGAGGCCTGTGGATAAGCCCAGAATTAGGCTCGGCCATCAAATGCTGCAATATCCCAAAACAATACAGGCAGGCCAGAAATAGCCAGATCACCGCTTTAAGAGACCTCTCTGCAAACACCCTCATTGTGTATGCACACTGTTTACAAAGGAGTCCCTGCCCTGAGCAGGTAACTTGGCAAGCTAGAAGCTTAAAAGCCAAGCACTGAGCATTTGCATACAGTCTACCTCTTTGTCAATTCAGACTTAACTCAATCATGCTAAATTGTGACCTTTCTGTGACATTGTCTTGCACCCAAAACTCATTGTTGTCCTCGAGTAAGGCACAGCCTACAGTCCCAATTCACCCTATAAAAACCCCTGATTCCGAGACCTTCCTCGGATCACTTCTGAGTTCCATCCAGCCTTGCCGCTGCTGTGCTTGGAGAGCTCCCCTCAGCTAATCGAGCTGAGTTTCTTCTCTGCACCCCCGGATTCTCCGCAAGGTCCAGGACAACAAGATAGGTGTATCACCCATTTCCCCCAAAATCTATCCTTGACTCAATCCTTGTTCTCTTAGTTAGCAGTGTGATTGTGGTATCTTTAATATTTGTTTGTCTGCAATAAAACATCATTTTTATTACTGCATATCTGTTTGTCTGCTTGACTGACCTGACCCCATAGACATTGGGTTGCAAGATCCTGCTAAGTTACCCTGCCTCTTGCTAGCTTAAGTGAGTGCTCCAGCTAATTTTTCCCAAAATTGTGTTTTATTGTTTGGTTATTTAGGTGTCCCTCCTGGGACCCTCAGTAAACAGGGTAACAATCAGGCCGGGTGGGTATGCAGGGAGTTGTGATCCAAAAAGGTCATTTTTTTGAGCTGCCCTCTCTCATAATTTGCTTACTTTTATCTATCCCCATGTTACTGGTAATAATGGTATTTTATGTGAAAAGAAAATTAAAAAGAATTTTAAAATACTGTCCTACAAATAGCTTGGGTTATCTTGTGTGGCTATTTCACAGTATTTAGCTCCACCTTCCTCTCTCGGAACATATCGTCTAGCTGATAATACAGCTGCTTCCTGTCCCTGTACAGACACTGTTTACACAGGCAGCATTTTGAATGGGTAGTATTTTGTTCATAGCCTGAAGTTATGCCCTTGGATGAAACGCATGCATGCTCTCTCTGTACGTTCTATTGTCTTGCTTACCTTGTCTTCATTGTTTCTACTTCAGTCAGGTACAGAGGTACAAGAAAATGTTTTTCTGCTATTTTGTCCACAAGTCCATACGGGGTCCTTCCACAAAGAACTAGCACCATTATTTCCTTGATAACGGCTCATGCCTTTATCAGAGGCTTGGAAGGCAGAAATCGATCACTTTTTCCATATGAGAAGATGTACCTGTTCTGAAATTCTGACTCTTAAAGGCACTTAATCCCTGTTAAGAGTAAGGTAGCAATTTTAGGTCCTTACAAACAATGAAGACAAGGTAAGCAAGGCAATACTTGCAGCTGTCAAGTGAGCCTTATATTTACATTAGCTATGCCCATTCATAAAATACAGGAAACTTGTCAGTTTATGAATGTCTTCTGAATTACAAATGAAATATGAGTTATTATAACCAGGGGACTAGAAAAATGCCTGTCAGGATGACAAGCAGAGAGAGTGTCCTTGCCTTTCACTGGTTGTTATCAATTCCATTATATGTGTACCTGCTGTTGTCTATATTTTGACATATTGACTATCTAGGGAGGATGTAGTCCAAACATATGGAGAATACCAAGTTGCTTGTTGCTGGGGTAGACAATATGAGGCTAGATGATGGCCCAATGGTTTAACTTGGTATAAGGCAGTATCCTGTAACTGTACAGTTTAGTAGAAATTAAGAGATCCCTGCCTGGCTTTTAGGGTATGATTAGCAAGTGATGTCATACGGATCTTTTGTACTGTTTAGGATTTGTTTTTCCATACAATAATTTTCCACTTCCTCATTTTTTTTTGTGTTGTATTTTTTGGCTCATAACGACTCTGTTTCAGGAAACCGAAAGAGAAAATCAGCTTCAGGCTGTTTTTTACCAAAAGGGACATGGACAAAGAGAACTGATGCTGTATTATAATCAGATGTGGCTTTCCTAATGAGTAATCCTATTCTCTCAGTGGGGTTTGTCCATTAACTAAATGGCATTCAAGTGAAAACAGAGACAGTATTGTAAACAAGTCTGTGTAGGTAGTAAATACTTGGATGTTGCTGATGTCAAGGCTGTTAAAAAAAATCGACATTTGGTTGCTGTGGTGGGAGAAAGAAGCCGATACCTGCCTGATTATAACCTTCATGTAGTAAGATCTTTATGAGGCATGCTTACCAGTATTTCTATTCTAAGTTAGAGTCTATTCTATTCTATTTCTATTCTATTCTAAGTTAGAGTCATCGTTAAAGAAGTTAATAATGATTGGTTTTTTTAAAGTTTTTATCCAGCACTTACAAAAAAACATGGGGCAGGCACACGGGAGAAGGCCCTAAGGAAACTAGAACAGCCCCCTCCTTCCTGTCCTTATTGGCAAATAAAAACTTCCGCTTGAACTGCAATGGCAACATCCTATGGAATCCTGAGCTTTGCAGTTTAGGGACTTCTCAGCCAGATTGCTTTTTGGCCTCAGTAAACTACAAACCCCAGGATTCCACAGAAGGTTGAAAGTGGAATAAGAACATTATAACAGTGTAGTGCAGAAAGGCCCTTAGCCTTATCACACTGTGCTGTTATAGCACTATTATTCCACTTTAATTGCCATGGCAACATTCTGTGGCATTCTGGGGTTTGTAGTTTAGTCAAGTCCAAGAGCTCTCTGGCTGAGAATTCTAACTGCCCCGCCCTGAACTGCAAATACCAGGATTTCATAGGATGTTGCCACGGCAGTTAAAGTGGAATAATAGCATTATAACAGTGTGATAAGGGCCTATGAGGGCTATTAACAATCTGCTATTTCATTGATTTTTAATTCAATTTGCCTTTTTAGTGACTGCTTAAAACTATATCTTAACAACTTCTTGTATGTTTTTACTTATGTCATTGTTTGTGTTCTTTTATCTATATATTTTTTCTCATTTTGGTAAGCTACCAAGTATCCCAGTTTTAGGGAAAAGGTAGGACAAAAATTATAGAATCTTAGGCCATTTCAGCACGACACTCTATAGCGCGATGATTCCACTTTCAACCTCCTATGGAATCCTGGGGTTCCAAAGTTGGAACTGCAAACCCCAGGATTCCATAGGAGGTTGAAAGTGGAATCATCGCGCTATAAGTGTTGCGCTGAAATGTTCTTAGAGTTGGAGGGGGGCCCGTGGACCATCATGTCCAAGTTCCTGCTCAGTGCAGGCTCTCCGGCTAGACCAGTGGTTCTCAACCTGTGGGTCCCCAGATGTTTGTGGACTTCAGCTCTCAGAAGCCCCAGCCACTCTGGTCAATACTCAGGGCTTCTGGGAGCTGAAGGCCAAAAACATCTGGGGACCCACAGGTTGAGAATCACTGGGCTAGAGCATCCCCAGCAGCTAGCTGTCCAGTCTCTTTTCGAAGATCTCCAGAAAATGAGATCCCACTATCTCTCTAGGCAATTGGTTCTATTGCTGAACTGTTGTTCTTGTCAAGAAGTTCCTTCTAAATTTTCAGTCAAAATCTACTCTCCCATACCTTAAAACCATTTGACCTGCTTCTACCCTCTTCTCTTGACCAAGCTGAACACGCCCAGCTCCTTCAACCTTTCCTCATATGTTATGTTCTCCATACTGTTAATATTCTTGCTGCTCTTCTCTGAACCTGCTCCAACTTGTCTGTATGAATAAATGAAAACAAATGGGAGGGGGAGGAGGCTGAACCCACCATCTGTTTACCAGTCTGCCTGGTGGTTAGTAAAAGTTACAGAGCCACCTCCACACATAAAGCAAAGAATCAAATAGAATAGCATGGAAGCCTATTGACCCACCACAAGAGACCATTCTTCAGTGTGGTTAGGTGTCAAATGATAAGGAGTTGTACTATACTGTAATGTCATTGCAAAGGAGAAGGAAGGGGACAAAAATAGAACAAGGAAAGAGTTGGCCCCACCTATTTTTTATGTTGGCTTTCCTTCCATTGGCCACCCTGCCCCATTAATTCATACAGGAACAAACCTCCCATCTTATCTGAACTATCTTGCTCTAATGGTCTTGCTCCCTTTCACACAGGAGCAAGAACACCTTCACCCCCCCAACAAAGAACACACTCATCCTTGCAAACTTTCTGTTGACAAAGAACTTTGCTCTAGGTACTTCACTCTAACCACTGTCACTGCTGCTAAGCATTCACAAGCACTTCTGCCTTGTAGGATTGCTACAAGACAGTGTTTTAGTTTCTCTTTGCAGGGGAGAAATCTCCAGACATTTGAGCCTCCCTGGAGGATATGAGAACAAGGCATGAGAACAGGGTGAGTGCTCAGGTGTCTTCTTCTCTCACAGGGCCAGCGTTCCCATGAGCCTGTGCCAGGATGCAGCCTTGGGCAGTAGGCACTAGATGTTGCAAGTTTGCCACTCCCTACTATGCATGGAAGAGCTAGTGTGGTTGGTGGTTTGAGTTTTGGACTATGGGTCTAGAGATCAGAGTCTGAATCCCTACTCAGCCATAGAAACCCACCGGGTGACCTTCGGCAAGTTTTTCTCTCTCAGCCTCAGAGGAAGACAAGGGCAAATAAATCCTGCCAAGAAAACCCTGTGATAGGTGTGTCTTAGGCCATTTCCGCACTAGCCTGTTATAGTGCTATTATTCTACTTTCAACATCCTATGGAATTGTTACCCTGTTTACTGGGGGTCCCGTGAGGGACACCTAAATGTGCTCAACTATAGGTGGGGAAAATTAGCTCAGAGCACTGCTTTAGCATTATGAGATGCAGAGTAACGTAGCAGGATCTTGAACCCTATGTCTACGGGGTCAGGCCAGTCAAGAAGCAAACCGTTTTGAAAGAATAAGTGAGATCTTTATTAAAATACAGGCAAACAGTGTATGCAACACACTCACTCAGATAACTATAGAAAATAAAGGTGGGAGTGGGATAGAGGGATTTTTCAGAGGGATAGTTGGTTTGTGTGATACAAAACCTGTCCTGGAGTCTGGGAGAATAGAGAGCGATGCTGGAGTTCGATGTGGCTCAGCATGTGGAGCTGAGGGGAGGCTCGCCAAGCAAAGAGGCAGCAAGGTGGTCTGGAACTCGGGAGCGATCGAGGAGGGTCTCAGAATCAAGGGGTTTTTATAGGGAGAAATGTGACTCCAGGCTATGCCTTACTTGGTGAGAACAATGGATTTCGGGTGCGAGACAAAGCCTCGGAAAGGTCAAAATTTAACATGATTGAGTGAGGTCCGAATTGACAAAGGAGTAGCCAGTATGCAAATGCACGATGCTGGACAGTTGATAGTTCAGCTAGTCAAGTTACCTGCTCAGGGCAGGGAGTCCTTTGTAGGTGGTGCGCATACATAATAGGGTGTTTGCCGGGAGGTCTCCTGAAGCTGCGATCTGGCTATTTCTGGCTTGCTTGTATTGTTTAGGAATATTACAGCAATCAGTCGCTGAGCCTAGTTTCGTGCTTGTCCGGGGGCCTCACAAACACGTGGAGGGGGTAGTGGAAGAGAGCCGAATTATGATATCAAAATGATATCTTTATGCTATCACCAAAGCGGCCTAGAAGCTGCAGTAACAGAATCCTGGGGTTTGCAGTTTAGGGAGGGGCCTCAAAGGCCCTTCCTTAAACTGCAAACCTCAGGATTCCACAGAATGTTGAAAGTGGAATAATAGCGCTATAACAGGCTAGTGCAGAAATGGCCTTAGTCTCTCTCTCTCTTAGCTGGAAACAACTTGAAGGCACACAACACCAACAAACCATGCATGGTCCCTTCCATTGTGGAAAACTTCTGCTGCTCTGCACTGGCCTCCAAAGACTGGAACTTCCCAGCTTGGGATACCTCCCCTCTCCTGAACAAAGAAAGTAGGAGAGGAGAGGTGTGCTGCTACAGCACAAGGAGTTTTCCAAGTCACCCCTCCCACAAGGCCTGGCTCTGAGAAAAAGAGACTGGAATTCAACATGTTTCTGGCAGTTTCTCCTTTATTGTTTAAAGAAATGGAAAACAGGAAGTGTGATCAAAATGTGGTTAAACTCCTGCAAATACCTCATGAGCTGGTTTGATGTGAGACAGAATATAAAAACTCAGAGGGCTTCTTATTTTTCAAAGACTTCCAGATTTTTTCAAGCCTGAAGCAGTTCTCTAAATCTGAGATAATGGAAAAAGAAAGGGGTGAAAAAAATAAAAATACATGCAGTTTTTCAAAGCCAATGCCAGAGAGGTATAAGATTAAAATTCTACAGAAAAAGAACCTCAGAGGTTTTCATCTTGTACCATTGTGGGTCCTTGGGAAATTAGCAACCCAAAGTAGTAATTATTAATATTGATTTTAAAGTCTATGTCTCATCTCCTTGCCTTTTCTCTGTCAGAAGTGTGTTTTTCAGCACACATCTTGTTTATGGGGGGGCATAAAAGTCCAGATTGCTTTAGGCATGGTGAGAAACACAACCATTCTCTTATTTAAGCTGATTGTTTACTTTTACAGCGACATGACAGGCATGGAGCAAAGCTGGTTGTGAACTGGATATGAAAACATCTGGATATGGACAAAGAGAGAGGAAAAGCAATCAAGAGAAAAACAGTGAAGAATTTTGTGGCACCCTAAAGACTAACAATGACATTTGTTGTTTTTACACACTGACTACTAGGCTGTTTGCTCCGGAAAGAGCAGCAAAATAAGTTTCCCAGGCAAAGGAAAAGGGATGGAAAGTGGCAAAGGTGAAAACGGGGATGATGAAAGTAACAGGGAAATATTATTGAGAGAAGAATGCGGAAACAGTCCCTACTGTCTATTGTACTAATTCAGGATAGCATTTTGCATTCGTAGGTACATGGAGAGGCTAGTTCTCATTTCGCCTTGCTTGCTCACTTCTTCCCATGACTGTTGAACTTCCAGTGGGCAGTAAAACCGGTACAATTCCATTTTGTCCTTGTTTTCAAAGACTGACTTCTAGTTTTTCAAAAAATGATTTTGTAACTTTAATTACACATTGCTTCAGGGGCCCTGGTGCGCAGGGAAGCAATAGCCACCTTGAGTACCCGTATTGGGGAAGAGGTGGGACAAACTGTATTTGCTGGCATATAAGGCCATTTCCGCACTACACTCTTATAGTGCAATTATTCCACTTTCAACATCCTATGGAATCCTGGGATTTGCCAGCCCCTCCCTCAACTGCAAACCCCAGGATTCCATAGAATGTTAAAAGTGGAATAATTGTGCTATAAGAGTGTAGTGTGGAAATGGCCTAGGACTCGCTCCCCCCCCCCGAAAAATACTGTTTGAAAATGAGGTGCATCTTATATGCCGGCAAATAGTATTTGCAAGTGTATAAACGGGGTGCATCTTATACATAGGTGTATCTTATAGGCCGGCAAATACGGTAAATAAATTTTTTAAGTGGGTTGACAAAATTCCAGTCACAACAGCACAGTCTCAAAAAGTGACACTACTTGGAACATGCCACATCATCCAGCCAGACCTCAGCCATTTCCGCACTAGACTGTTATAGTGCTATTATTCCACTTTCAACGTCCTATGGAATCCTGTGGTTTGAGGCCCCTCCCTAAACTGCAAACCCCAAGATTCCATAGGATGTTGAAAGTGGAATAATAGCACTGTAACAGTCTAGACCGGAAATGGGCCTCATTGATCCCCCGATTCTGGAACGGAAACCAAATATTTGCTGGACCGAAACTTCAGTCTCTCATGCTTGGTAGACTAGGATCCCGGGGAGGATGCTAACAATGTTTTCAAGCGACACAAAGTGGAGGAGGAGGAGGGAAGGAAAACAACCCTGCCCTCAGGAGTCGGCCACAATACTGAGAACAGCTCATAATCCGCCCCCGCCCCCACCTAGCAAAGGGATGCCAAAACTGGGCATGCCACGATCCGGAGCGGCAAGCGGACCAGCACAGTCTTCGCATTCTGCAGCCCCGCCCATCGGAGGGGTGGGCCGGGGATGGCTCCTCCCCTTCCCTGAGCACGCGACCTCCGTCGTCGCGGGAGGGCGGGCGGCAGCCCACGTGCGCGGAGGCGGAGGCAGGAAGGCTCGCTGGCCGCCGAGGCTCCTCCCCGCCCCTTGGCCCCGGGCGCTCCTCCCTCTGCCCCCTCCCCGCCGTTCCAACTTCTGCCGCCTGCTCTGCCTGCGCTGCCCCTTTAAACCCCGGCCCAAGGGCCGCCCCCTTCCTCCGCCTCCTCGCCAGGCCCGGCGCGTGAGGCGAGCTGGCGCTGTAGGGAGCGCGGGCGGAGCCACCCCGCCGAGCGGCTGTTGCTTCTGGCGGCGCGGCGGCCGGGCAGCGCGAGCGGGGAGCGGCAGCCCGAGAGTCGAAGGGCGGAAAGCGAGCCAGCAACAGGGAGAGGTGGTGTCCCCCCCCGGCCGTGCGCTCGCGCTCTCGTCTCGCCCCTCCACTTTTTTGTGTGCGTCGAGGTTTCTTCTTCTTGTTCCATCCCGGCGCGGCGGCCGCGGCGGCGAATGTTGTTGCCTTGGCCGGGCTCTGCTGCGACGAGAGGAGACGGCGCCCGCCCGCCCGCCCTCCCTCCCCCTCCGCCGTTCCCGGCGCCAGGCAGCCAAGGGCGCGCGGGCCTTGCAGCAGCAGGAAGAGCGGCGGGAGGAGGAGGAGGAGGAGGAGCAGCAGCCGCGGCAGCCGCCCGGCCTCTCGGTGCCTTGGAGCGGGGACGCGGAGGACGGGGGAGCCGGCCGCCCGCCCTCCCTGCGGGACCAGCTTGCCGCTGCTCTTGCTTTCTGGGTGAGCAGCTGGCCAGCGAGCGGGGTGGGAGGGGAGGCGAGGTGGGAGTCCGCGTGTGTGTGTGTGTTGTGTCAGCCGCAGTTGCGGCGGAGAGGACCGTCGCGTGGAGGCGCAACCTCTCCGTGCCCCGTTTCGCCTCTTTGTTAGCCGAAACGGGGAGAGGGAGAGGCGGGGCGGAGGGTGTCGGTGTCGCCGGCGGGGGCTGCCAGACTTTCTCGGGGCGCACCTGTTCTGCAGAGCCCGGGGAGACTCGGGAGCCCCTGCAGACGCGCCCCGCGGGGGCGGAGGAGGGGGGCGGGCTGCGGGCTTGTGAGGCCGCCGGGGCGCGTGAAGGGCGCGCGGCTCCCTCCCCTGGCGCGGCAGGTCGGTAGGCGGAAGCGGTGGCAACGCTTCTTTCCTCTTTTTCGTCGTTGAGAGGCGGGATTCCCGGAGGAGGGGTGGGCGAGGAGGAGAGGGGGCGGCGGCGGCGGCGGCGGGGATCCGTTTACTGTGGGGAAGGTTGGAAACTTGCCTGGACGGAGGTGCTCCGGGGCAGCCGGGTCTCTCAGCGCTTCCCGGGGGCCGGGCCAGAAAGCAGACCGTGGAGTTCCAGCGCCGATGGGACCCGCGGAAGAGTCGCCTCGAGGCAGGGGCCGTCTCCGCGCTGGACTGTTGCAGCGCTATTACTCCACTTTCAAGATCCTGTGGAATCCTGGGGCTTGCAGTTTAGTCAAGGGCCCCTCCGTAAATTGCAGACCCCGGGATTAGCCCTGCAACAGTCCAGTGCGGAGGTGGCCTGGGTGACTTCGCAGGACGCCGTCTCCGCCGGCCCCGTGTGAATGCGGCCCCACCGGCGTTGCGGGACGGCTCGGGCAGGCTCTGGTGGCGGGCGGCTCCTCGGTGTCTCAGCCTGTAGCCGACCTGGGTGACGCTTCAGGAATGCTGGGTTTCCCGAGAAGAGTTAAAGCAGTGACCAGCCCTCTCGTTTTTCAGGGGGTGCGGGGATGAAAGTACTCGATGTAGCTTGTGTTCCGGTAGAAGATCGTGTTCTTCCTCCGCTGCTTACTGGAGCGATAACGTTTCAGCTTTGAAAGACAAATCTAGTCTTTTTATTTACCTGCTTCCTTTTCCAAACAAGTTTTGCAAGTCATAAAGCAAGGTGGTATGTGAGCATGAAAAAGAAGAAAAGGGCATTAGCAGATTAGGAGAGAGCGAAAGCATCACTTTCCTTTTTCTGTGGTCTTCTGAGAAAACTTTACATAAGAAAAGCTAATCTAATCATATATAAGGTGACTCATGCCTTGATCCTATTTGAGACTCATGCTGGTCTGCTAGCTGTGTTTTGTAAGCAACTTAGGCAGCAGTCCTGTTCCTGCTTACCTGAAAGCAAGTGCCATTGAATGTATGGTGATTTACTTCTGAGTAGGCATGTGCAGGCTCACACTGCTAACTTGCACACTTCTTGTCAAGAAGTTTGGTCTTCTCACTTTCTGGCTCCTGTTCCCTTAAAAATGTTTTTGGAAGATCAACCTGAAGTTGTGTGTTCAAAATGCTTTCATTTTAAGATATCTAGTTGTAAATTATGATTGTTTTGTTCTACATATTACCACTTTTTTATTATAGTTTCCTGATTATAGTCTACAACTGGATTTTTATGACTCTAGATCTATTTGATTTAATTTCTCAGATGTAGTGAATTTAGGTGCTTGCATGGGATGGGAGACCCCTGATTTTAGCAGTAAAATTTAATGTGCTACTCAGTGATGGTTCTCTTCACACAGCTTACACTCTTATCTCTTTGGTCATATGTTTGGGTGTATCTGACTGTGTTATGTTTTTGTTTCCCACTGTGCTTATGGCATATTTTAAAACTCTTCAGGCTGCACAAATAAAAGAAGAGTTAAATCAGTTTATTTCCCATACAGAGCTCTTTATTTATTAAATAAAACTGCAATATCAGCGATTGTTATATCTGCAGACTCCTTAAAAAAACATGTAGCAGTGTTGTGCTGGTCTTTTTGACAGATAGGCCTGTAAACAAGAGTATCATTGGGCTCTCCCCACTCCAGCACAGCAAAAGGTTCGGTGGGGGGGCAGGCATTTTTTTAAAAAAAACTTAGATAACTCAGTCTTGATTTCCTCCCCAAAATAATTCTTTAATAGAAGTATAACAAGTGCACGTTGCCTAAAACATGGTTGCCCTTCTTTGCCAAACCAAATGCTTATAGTGTCTTCCCAGGCACAGATTAAAGTGCAGGTTATGTACGGCTGGGATCCAGATTATCTGAAAGACCATGTTCTGTCATGTGAGCTTTCCTGGGTTTTGGGAGCTTGAGAGGAGGCCCTTCTCTCTGTCCCATCATCCTCATGGGTACACTTGATAGGAATATTGGAGAAGGCCTTCTTGGTGCCTGGTCACGGGCTCTGGAGCTGCCTTCCCAGAGAGGCTGAACTGGAGCCCGCCATGGCATTTTTCTAGTGGTGGGCGGAGGCTTCTTTGTTTCAACAGGCCTTGGGAAACTGACTGCTTATGGGGTAAAAGACTTTAAATAATCTACTCTGTTATGTATCTTTGTTGCTTTTTAATAGTTATGTTTTTAATTTGCTTTTGATTCTATTGATAGTTTGTATTTTAACTTTTGTATGTTTCTACTATTGCCTTTTATTTGTATATGTTCTCATGCTTGTGAGCCACCTTGAGTCAGAGGATTGAGGAAGATGTATAAGTAAAGAAAAATGTGCCTCAAGGGCCCTTCTCATGTGCTGTATCTAATCTTTGTATCCCTTGCAAGCATTCCCATATTCAGGCAAGTGGGGAGTAGGAGATTGTACCTCCCTTGAGGTCAGACTTGATTTGCCTGTCAGCTCAAGTCCAATATCTCTGAAATCAAGTTGAAAGGTTTAGGTATCTACCATATAGCATGCTGCTTCTGAAGGCTTCCATATGCTGTTGCAGTGCTGTGCAGCAATGGGAAAGTCCCTTTCCTTTCATTGGCCCAGTGCTAGGGAAAGTTAATTTTTGGAGTACAACGTCCAGAATTGCCAGCCAGTATGGGACCATGCTAGTTAAGGATACTGGGCATTATAGTCCAAAAAGTAATTTTTCCAAGCTGTCCCCGAGTTGGGAGGAAAGCAGTGATTGATTATGTTGGGAGGACAATAGACCACTCAACAGTGATGAACTGGAGGAGTTGTGGACCCCTGCTGAGGAATTGCTTAAAGCAGTGGTTCTCAACCTGTGGGTCCCCAGATGTTTTTGGACTTCAGCTCCCAGAA
Source organism: Iguana delicatissima (assembly GCA_948472985.1). NCBI lineage: Eukaryota > Metazoa > Chordata > Lepidosauria > Squamata > Iguanidae > Iguana > Iguana delicatissima. The sequence continues at coordinate 97,806 of CAOKZL010003274.1, read as the reverse complement.
GCCCTGAGCATTGACCATAGTGGCTGGGACTTCTGGGAGCTGAAGTCCACAAACATCTGGGGACCCACAGGTTGAGAACTACTGGCTTAAAGTGTTTCTTTAACATGTTTCTGTTCTTAGGAAATGCTCTCTCCAGCTTCTTTGAGTTGCCTCTCATCTGATTGTAACCTTGTCTGTCCTCCTTAAGTGAGAGGAAGTGAAGATGTGGAAATACCTTGATGATGTGGGAAGTCCTTTGTTGTTTGGTACTGCTGCCAGCTTATTTCCCCGTGTTCCTGTAAATCAGTGGTTCTCAACCTGTGGGTCCCCAGATGTTCGTGGACTTCAGCTCCCAGAAGCCCCAGCCACTATGGTCAATGCTCAGGGCTTCTGGGAGCTGAAGTCCATGAACATCTGGGGACCCACAGGTTGAGAACCACTGCTGTAAATGTTGTTGTTATGCAATAAAGCTTCACTCTGCTTCACACTGCTTCACTCTCTGTAGTTGTGCAGCCTCCTTTTTTTCCTCCCAGAATTAGTTTGTATAGGACAGTTTTGTCCTTGAAGAGTAAGCAGTGGGCTAGGTCCTAACACTCAGTGGTCTAAATCCTGTTGTTACTGCTGTTTACAAAGACCCACTCATTCAGTGGGATTTACCTATGTTTTGACTCACCATTCAACAACTAATTCAGTGAGTCTGTTCTCACTGTGACTAATCAACAGGGTGCCAGCCAGTTAGCAGAAAAATCTCTTCTGTTCACACAAGAGGCTCTGATCCCATGGATTTTCCTGTTGGAGGAATAGCAACTTGCATTCTCCACACAGTTCAGAAAGGTTTCCTTTACTCCCGAAAACAAATTTTTCAGGAGTGCAATGTGCTAGGAGGGGAAGAGAAAGGCAAAAATTTCCTCCTTCCTCTTTTATTAGTGGGAGCATCCTGTGAGCAATGCTTCACTGAGGAAATGCTTTCACCAACCAAGCAAGCATTAGGATCCAGGCCGGTGTTTTTCAGCTATGGAGGTGGCTGTTTTTCTAAGGCAAGCCTTCAGTGTTTGCTTCATCTCATGGGAACCACTGTAAATCCTGCAGTTGCTTCTGTGTTTTTTAAGCAGTGTCAAAATTCTGGACTTAATGGACTTTACTCTTTCACCCACTGGTGTTGCTATACTTCCCAGGAGGAGTGGAAAGAAAATGTACTGTAGATTCCTTCCACATGGCCAGGGCTCTTCATCTTACTTGTTTTTTTAGTTCCCATGCCATGAAGAGCACTTAAGCCCAATGAAAACCGTTTGATTTGCTTGCAAGTAACCATCCACTGGATTGGACTGCATCACTGTAATCCCAGGCAAGTTACTGCCCTGTTTCTTTCCCTTGCAGGTGGTGGCCAATGTGAGGCAGTAATCCCATGTAGTAGCACTTAGGGAAGTGGTAGAGTGGAGCAACTAAAACTTGCTGATTTCATATGTCTACCTGGAAGAATAAGACACTTTTCTTGTTAAAATACTACAGTGTTATTTAGGGAACTTTGAGTTTCCTTGTGATTGTATTGGGACTTACTTAGTGGGAAGATGAGAAATAGTACTGGCTTCCCCCACTTATGTGATATGTTGGGAACTGGAGCATTGTCAGAAAGCAGAAATGGTTGAAAAGTGGGACCCTCTACTGTAAGAAGCATGAAAGACTTATGGAGGCTCGCTTGGGACCAAGCCCATGCACTTGTTGCTTGTAAAGTCTCTCAGCTGGCTTGGTGTCTTTTTCCTCTCTGAACTTCCACTGTAAGGAGCACAATCCCAAGCAAGCCTCCATAGGCAAGAAGAACTGATGAATGGCTGCTGTTTCTGCTATGGAAGCTTGCAATACAGAAAAATTCCATTGATTTGACCGTGAGATCTACTCTTTCCTTAGGCAAGACTTGGGACTATGCACATGTGCAGGCCCAGGCAAGCCTCTACAGGCAAGAAGAGTTCATGAAAAGGTGGATTCCACATCAGATTAATGGAACTTGTCCTTACTTTGGAAGCCTTGAAAGAACAAGTCGTCAGATAATGGGGTGTCAAAACTTTCTGAAAGGGTAATTGTCCCCTCTTGTCGCATCTCCTGATCACATTCTGTCCAGAAGGATCAACAGTGAACCAGCAAGCGTGGCCAGGATCTTGTTTGCGTGGTGCTTGCACACATGCCTCAGAACCTTTTGCAATGTATTAAGGTTTTTCAGCTACTTGTTGAAAGTTCTGAAAAGCACTCTTTGGGTACGTAAATGACTGCTTTGGGTTATTGTGGCTAAGTTTTATTTTCACTTTCTATTTGTGGTAAAATGTAACTCCGGAGTACATTCATTGTCAAATAAGACAAACATCTATATAGGCAATATTAATGCTAAATTAGCGTTGAGTCTGAGTTGTAATTCAGCTTTAAGAAGTTTAATAGTTTCTGGCATGTAACTGTCAGGATCAGCTGCCCATCTCTAACATAGGAACAATACTGATATCCTTCATGGAATTTTTTTTATGTTGAATGTAGACTGTAAAGGACATAGCATTTTAACAGGTAAGTAACTATATTACCCTTCCCATTCCAGGAATTACATAGTTCTTTTTATTCTAAATGTAAAATATGACATTTAACCATGAATGAGGAGTTATGCACTTGCGGAAATTAGTAAATATAAGCAGATGTATTCGGCAGTCAGGTCAAATGGCAATGGGGCATTCTGTTATACCAGTTTTGATGTCACAGATTGGTCATGTTGTTTTTTCAGTGTTGAAAAGATAACACCCAAACTTTGCTGTGTTTGCTGAACTAACTCGATACTGATACATTGCCACTGGATTACAAGTTGGTGGGAGTCTATGCGATTTTAAAAAACTTTCTAGTTTTTTTTAAAAAAGCAACTAGTTGTTGATCATTGTTTTACCCAGAACAATTCTTTTCTGTCCCTGTCCTCCGGAATTTATTAAGGTAGACACAGTGAACATAAAAAATCATTACTGCGACAGAAACCTGATACTATACATGTAACACATCAGGGGCATGCTGACCAGTATTTTGCAGTGACTTCTCCGTACTGTTCTTGTTCTGTCCACCCACTGTCTCTTGTTAAAATCGTCGAGGGTTTGGCTTCAAAATAATGTTGAGTGAACTGAAAATAATTTAGGACATTCTTATTTACTTCTTTGGCTTTCATTACTTGTTTCCTTTGCTTCCGAGATATTAAGTATAGTGAATAAGTTTAAATATAGACCAGCACCACCAAAGATTAAGTATCACCTGCGTGGAAACCCAACCAGTATCAAATGTAGCCTTAACTACTTAAAGAGCAATGGAGTATCAGATACAATTGGAAATTTGTAGCAAATGTGAAAACTAATCTAATTTTTTGGCAGTCCTGGAATGAACTAAACTAAATACTTGGAAATTAAAGCAAAGAACTTATTTTGTGTGCTTTGAATGGAAGGTGCCCCACTTATGCTGAAGATCACATGTATTTTAGTTGTACAGTGACATCAGAAAAAGAATGTCACTATTCTGTTTAGTTTCCTCATTGCTATATCTAGGGCTAGGAATATTCCAGACATCCTAACAGTTAAGTGAAAATATTAACTTCCCTTCACTTCTCTCTCTGTTAGAGCAGTTATTATTGTCACATTGTGAGAATAGGGGGTGTGGGAAGTACAGGCCAAGACTGACATTTAAAAAGAACATTGTGGAGGAGGGTCACAGTGGCTGCTGCTGCTGTAACTAGTTTACAGTTTAACATTAATTACCATTCATTAGAACCAAAGTCCTTGTGTTGGAATGAAAGAATTCTCGAAGAAGAGGTAAACCTGGGGCTTTCTGACAGTGGCCCTTTTAAACTTTGTCCTCTTGTTCATTTTGCTTTTGTTTTTCACGCAGCAGGAAGGCAACATTCTTTTAATGTGCAGGTCATCCCATTTGACAGGTGAGTGGCGTCAAGAGTCATGTCACCGAGCTATGTATTTTTTTCCCGGGATTCAGTTGTCATAATAAGCTGTGTTGTACTGAGTCAGATCATTGGCCAGTCTAGCCTTTACAACTGACAGCTGTGGGAGGAAATGGTTCTCCAAGGTTTCTGTCAGAATTCTTTCCTAGTCCTGCTAGAGATCCCTGATATTTCCTGGTGATATGCTATCTAAGTGCTAACCAGGGCCAACCTTGCTTAGCTTTCAAAATCTAAAAGATTGACAATGTTAAGGGTGGTGTGGTGAGCTATACCATCACATAGCCCACTTCTCATCTCATTTTCTCTTTGGTGAGGGAGAGGTAGAAAGTTGAAACTATATTGTTATAAAGGGTTATTAAAATTTCCTTTGGAAAACATGTTCCCATGTGCCTAAAATAAATTCTTAAGAGAGCGGATTATTGAAAATTGAATATTTCCTCAAACTAATTTTTAAAAAGAAATAAAAATGCAGCATTTAACTTCAGATATTGTTTGCAGCACAAAGCTGGAATGAAAACAGGAAGTGGTTAAAAGTATTTGTTCTGTGTGTTGAAGTCTGCAGACAGGATATTTTTACAGAACAAAAATAACTCAAAATTAAGGGTGGCAACCCACAGACTTTTCCTGTAATGGTTTAATTCTCCAGAGCCCCAAACTGCATTTGTGACTTTCTTTTTCTAATGTAATGGTACCTCTTCTGTTTTAAAAGAGAGTATCATGGGAAGAGGGCAGATGACAGACAGAAACTTGGCTTTCTTTGTTTGTAATTGTTAGCATTATCAAGCTAATTCACCAATCAGAAATGAATTGCCAAGAGGTAGTGAGATTGCTGAGCGAGCATTACCTAGAAGTGAGTGGCCCCAGAGTTGTTGTTGTTGTTTTTTGTCCCAGGGATCTTTTTCCCTCTTGCACATACCTTCTGCAATTTTTTTTTTTTTTTTTTGGCTGAGAGTGCTCTCTGGGGGGCATTTTGAGTGCCCTTGGTCCAATTTATACCCAGGAGAGCCCCCTTTTTAAAACAGGAAGTGAACAGTGCCCACATCCTGTTGTTGAAAGGGGCCTTGAAAAGGGCCTCTCCTGGGTCTAAAATGGCCCAGAAAGGCCCCAAAATATGGTGAGAATGCACTCATGTCTCCTAGAGGGTGTTTGGGTCCCCCATGTGTGCTCTCTCTCTCTCTGTATATATTTGTTTGCAGAAGTGGGTGCAGCGGGATGCGCAGCTTTCCAAGGTCTTCTGAAGGCTAATGCGACCCGCTTGTCTTCTCCAGTTGCCCACCCTGACGTAGAATGTCCATGAGGACACCTATGCTAGTGCCTCCTTGGTTCCTTGATACTACTGGAATTTTAATAGCTCACAATGGAAAGGCTGGGTAACAGGGAAGAGATTCCTTAAAAACAGCTGTGCTTGTTGAGATCCATCCTCGCAGAAGGAAAGATAATTTTTGTCTTGTGTCACTTAACACTACCATTGAGGAATTAGCAGTTCTTGGAAAGCAGCCAGTGTGCCCTTAACATCCACATCATGTGTCCCAAAGTGGAATGTAGCAGTGTTCTTTGCAAAGTTATGCTGCTTTGTGGGCGTTCTGTTGTGCTTTTAAGATTCTGCTTCCATGGCTCATGAAGTAAAAGAAGAAGGAGAAAGAGTTTTTACCAACAGGTGTGCACACAGATTCCAATGTTGATTCTGGTTTATTGTCTCACTTAAATGTGAGACAACTCCTTTTAAAAACTCCTTTTAAAACTCGAGTCTAATCAGAGTGAGGCAACTTAATGTGAGCTATTGGTTATTTTAGTTTTGTTTAAGTTTTAACCTGTGTGTTTGGGCCTGTGCTAGAGATTCAGGAATTGCAATTTGAATGGGAATATTTTCAGATAAAATGTAATGTCACTTTGTAAGTCATATTTATAGGTGAGTTTTTCCACATAAGAAAATTCACTGCTTCCTTATGAACAAAGTCTAGATGTGCTGTTTGGCCTGAGATGCTGTGGTCTCAGAGAGAGTGAATTTTTAGGTGTTTTAGATTTCTGTCTTCAGAGGAAGAGATCTGATCTTAGAATCTTCCCTCTCAACAGGTGAGGAAACCAAAACTTGCATTCTGTGAGTATGTCATGGGAAAATTGCGGAAAGGCTTGGATCCACAGAGCCAGAACCTTGCCATTTCTGCAGCGTGTACCAAAACCAGCTGGTGTAGATTAATTTTCTTACATTGGAAAAAATGTAGGAGTGAACTTGGAAGAAGGAATAGCTTGAAGGCGGGGAGGCAAAATCCACCCTCTGTGAATTGGTCTGCTTGTTTCTTTAACACTAGAAGCATTCTGGTTTGTAACTGAGAAATGTCAGTTCTTCTCTTGATCTGCATTTCTGTTGTCACTGTGGTTCCATGAGTGTCTGTGACATTACTGTTTGATTCTCCTCCACAGTGTGATTATAGATAAATGAAATAGTTTCTCTTTATTTTATTTAAAGCATTTGTCAACACTCAGTACACAAAAGCTCTTGAATATATGGCTTTAAAGGTACAGCTCTGCCTATTACCACAACACCAGCCTGTGGAATTTCTTAAACCCTCTAGATCAGTGGTTCTCAACCTGTGGGTCCCCATGTTTTTGGACTTCAGCTCCCAGAAGCCCTGAGCATTGACCAGAGTGGCTGGGGCTTCTGGGAGCTGAAGTCCACAAACATCTGGGGACCCACAGGTTGAGAACCACTGCTCTAGATGTACAAGTGAGGCACTTGGCAGTGCTAGTTGATGAAAAAGGCCCAAAAAACTTAACATTTGCTTACTGTTTCAAGAATGTTTTGTTGAAATTGTTTTCAGGAATCTTGCAAGGAGTGCAAAGTCAGTGCTGGTGTGGTTGTTCAGCTATATTTCAGAATTTAAGCTGTAAGCAGTAACATAAATGCTTCAGTGTGAGTAAAAACAACAACTATTACCTTAAGATTACTTTGGAAGGCATTATTACTACACTTTCAAGTAAACTACAGCTGAACTAGTTAACTAGCAAATTAAAGTGCTGATGTATCATAGGGCATTAGTACTGCACAAGGTTGCAAATCTCTTATTTAAAAAAAAATAAAATAAAATATTGAGGTTTTGAAGCTAGTTAACCTCACAACAGTACTAACTTAACTAATTACTGTCAATGAGCTTCATAGCTGATTTTGAATCTGATTTTATCGTAGCTAACATTATGTGTCAGAAGCTGTGCTGTACTTGACATTCATAATAGTAAAATTGTATTGGAGACCTAAAAGCACAATTACACAACTGACTTCTGAAGATCAGTGCAAATGAGGTGAAAAGATAAATTGGACTCAGAACTCTGAAATTGTGATGCTTCATGCCTGTTGCAGCATGTACCCATAAATGATTTGTGTAGAATAACAAAGGTAACTTCCTCCTCCTCTTTGGCATAAGGAATGACACTGTGGTAGCTCAGCTCCTCATCTTCATTCCCTTTGCAACTGTCATCCCTCTGACATGTTCAGGGTAGAATGGACACACTGGAATGGTTTCCAAGTTTCTGTTCTGGTTGAATGATATAAATCATGAGGATGGAGAGAGATGATGAAAACGTTAATTACTAAGTTTTGGTTTTCAGGTTAGGTCCCTAAAGTGAATCTCTGGGGGTCTAGTTGTATAAGATGCGTGCAACTGCACTTTAATGCTGAAAAATAGCTTCAACAGAAGGAGTCTTTGAGCAAAAACATGGCAGCGATAGGAGTCCTTAATTCTCCTTTCATTTGCTATTTGGATATTTGGATTTGCAGTTCCACAAGCAGTTCCTTCTCCATGTGTAATTCTAGTGGAGTTTTGAAAAGTACTTTCTAGGGACTGTAAGTCCTTGAATTCCCTACCATGGTGGCTGGGGAATTTTAGGAACCATAGTCCAAAAAAGCATCTCTTGCAAGCATTGGATTTCAAGTGTACATTTGTGGCTCTTAGAACAGATAGAAACTGTAATTGAGCAAGTGGAGAAAATGCCTCAAAGGAAGTCTGAGATTCTTTTGTAATCATTGTTGAAGTTTGGACAGGTGCTACTTCATTTTTGAGTATTGTCACTTGTGTCTATATGCTGTGTGTACCTTTGGTGTTTTCTGTAATAAATACAACAGGAGCCTCTTTTCCATTTTCCATTATGTGCACACAGTGAAGGGACTAGGGCTAATTGTGGCTCTCAAGTATCTGTATGTTTGGATACAGGGAGGATGAATTTGATTTTTTATCCACAGAAAACAAGGTCAGTATGCAGATGAGCACTGGTTACTTTTGTGGATTGTGAAGTATTACTGTGAGAAGGTTTGATATGTACATGACATTGTGGAACATGAAGCATTTAGACATGTTTTTGAAGCATAAATGAATGCTGTGGCTTGAGGGTACTTTTTACTACCAACAAAATTGCCTGGGTACCAGCTAAGAGTCAGGCTACAGTGCAATGGTGGTAAACTGAGAACTATTTCAAGCAGTAATCCTATAGTTTCCTTTAAATCTGTTTCTGCTATCCTAAAGTAGGCTTGTAGAAACACTGTTTTGTCTTTTTTGTTTTTTTTTTCCCAATAATCATATCAGGCAAAGGCTGGTGGTATGGAATGTTAACTTGGCTGGACTATTTCTGTGTGATCAGGATGAGGTCAGTCTGAGGACAAAGAGTTGGAGGGAGTGAAACCTAAGGAGTTGAATACTCAAGTATCTCAAAAGGGGTCAATATTCACATTTGCTTCCTTGTTCTTGAATAATAATCTAGTGGCATTTTCCTTCTTGCATTGTCTTTATAAATGAACTCAAATACCTTAGAAAGGTTTCCTAATATGGTTCTGCCAGGAAAGCTAGCTTATGGTGAGGAGGTGGCAATTCAAGAGCAAGGCTAAAAGAAGCATACTGAACTCACTTTTATTTTCAGCTTGGCCTCAGCTGACGCCTGACTACTTCCTGTTTGTTAGCCTGTTACGAATAATGGAAGAGTGTTGCATTTAATATCAATTAAATGATAGACTTTTGTATGTTGTATCCTTCATCTCAGAGTGGCCTTGGGCAGGAAGTAGTTGCCTTGCCATAGTAATTGTTCTTGATCGAGGAAATAAAGAATATTCTAAGTATAGGGCTGAATTATCTTTTCATTTGTCAACCCAACTATGCAGAATGTTGGTACCAGTAAATTAATATCCTAGAATCTAGGTGTTGAACTGTAAGCATGCTTTTATAATTGGAAACCATTCTTATCCTGCTTGGCTTTTCTATGTCTAATCATGAGGTATGGAAACAGATTAGCTGGAGATACGTGGGAAGGAAGGCTGCATGCTGAAATTTCCACTTGTAGTCATCTGTATGGCATTGAGATCACAAGCAATTATACCTCTTTCTGAAAGGAAGCTGTGCAGTTCTGAACACTATGGTATCAAGTAGGAATTACAGTCTGTATATGGTTGGCTGGAGATTATAATGAAAGATTAAAATGGCGTGTGTGCACATGAATGTAAGGATGACTTTAGCTTCTGCATCTCTTATGTGTTTTAAAATCACTTAATTTGTGTGTCTGTAAATCTTCCTCTGCAACTGAAGCAAAAAAGGGGAAAAAAAGAAAGAAAATGACAAACTTATTGTAGAACAAATTCGGTTACCTTTAGAAAATGTATAGACTTCTTGTTTTGTTTTTCTTGATACTATAGATATTTTAAATGTTGGTGCAGGCTGCAGATAAGAAATGGCAAGGGCTCTTTTTTAATTCACGGTAATGCTTTAATGTAAGCAGCATAAAGTACATGTGTGTGTGCCTTCAGGTTGCCTGTCACGTTATGAAGACCCCATGAATTTCATAGGGTTTTCTTAGGCAAGGAATACTCCAAGATGGCTTTGCCAGTTCCCTCCTCTGAAACATAGCCGACAGTACCTGATATTCATAGGAAGCTTTTCAGCCTCAGTATTTGGATTTGTGTAAAGTGGGCTTCTGTAGACTGGAATTGTTCTGTACATATAGTCTAGCATAGCCTTTCCCAAACTGAGGTCCTCCACATGTGTTAGCTACAGCTCCTTCTCATGCCAGTCAGTATGAGCAATGGCCATGTTGACTGGGATGATGGGAGCTGTAGTCTGACACATGTGAAAGGCCAAAAGTTGGAAAAATTAGAGACATAACACACCAAACTCCCAAAGATGGGACTACTGGGAGTACATAACATTTCCCCCATGGGTTGGATTTTTTCATGCTCAAAATGTCTCTTATCTGTGCACCCTCTTGAGTTCCAACTGCATGTTTTAGGGCAAGATGCCTTCAGAAATCCATGGAGGCCCATTAGAAGGGGGTAATTAACTTCTTTTTTGGCCTTTTCCCTCTCCCTCCAATCACATCCTCACAAATTTTGATTTTGACTTGATGGGAGCGTGAAAAAGGACAGTATTGCATTTTTTTATTTTTTTTATTTTTTTTGCAGGCCATGTCCAATTTGACCTTACGATCTCTCTGCTTGGTGACTTGGTGCGTGCCTTCTGGTGCATTAACAAAAAGCTTGTTATTTGTGTCTTATGATTTAAGGGACCATTTTTGGCAAATCTGTAAAGACATATTTATGCAAATTGGTGTGTGCAGTGCATGTGTTGTTGAATACATTAAGGATGCTTCCATTCCACTAAAAAGCCAGCCTGTAAATACTTTCTTGCAGTTACTTGCAGGTCTCTAATTTATAATAGGGGCAGAACCATTGGACTGTATCTGTGAGGGTCACCCAGCAGGATGGACACAACTGCACAAATGGATGCCTTTTTCCCTACACCCATTCATATCTGTTCTGTAGGATTGGTAGTGCATCCACAGCACATTTAGGATATGTGGAGGTGAAGAAGGAACAAGGTGAAATCCTATTGTCAAGTGAAGATCTGCTGGCATCTTAAAATGAATGCATGATGACCTAGCATAGCAGTAGTGTCAGTTTTGAGCTAGATTGCTTTTAACAAAGCAGAAAGTGGCTGGATTGGGTTTAATTTCATCCTAGAACTCAGAGAAATGAATGGTATTACTCAGTTTAAACTTGCTATATGTAAATGCTGTAGTAAGTTCATCATTGTTAGTGTGAGTCTTGCAGCAAAATGTACTGAAACTTGGAATACTTGACTTGGGAACCTATCTTTGTTTTGGCATTTTAAAAAAATGTAGAAAAGTTGAGAAAGAGACTGAACAAAGAACATTTTCCCTCCCTTTAAAGGAATGATACTCTCTAGTCATATATATACAGAACATACTACAGACTGCCTTTAGATGTCACAGAGAACAAAAGTTACTCTTCCCATTCTGTGTAACATGCAGGACATAACCTAATACTATGGATAGAGTTTGTGTTGCTTGGTTGTGGCATAACATACCAAGCTTATAAATATTCTTGGCTAGGCTTTTTAATCTCTTATTAGTAGACATGACCATATTTTCAGCTTGCTGGTCAGTTAAGATGAGTAGCAGTTGCTGTCCTTCTGCTGGCATCTGCTAGGAAAGAAGTATTTGTGATCATTCAGGCACTTCCACTAGATTGCATGCACAGTTCCAGGGATCAAAAGTTGGATGGGGTTAGACGTTTCAGAGGCTGAAGACCTGGAGAAACAGGCATAGGGGCTAATATAGCAGCATCAGTCAAAGGCAGGTGTAACTGGAGTGAGCTTTTTTCCCCAGTTGGGCTGTGCAGCAGGCGTGTCTGGCAGCCAGCTAGATCTTCTTCTTTGAGGTTATATGCTGAATCCAATTGCTTGAGCCAACTACTGCAGCTGTTTCTCTGCTTTCTCATGCAAGGAGACAATGTAGAGACTCACAACTATTGTCTTGACATTGTCCTGAGAGATCATGGGGAGAGGCTAACTTGGTAGCCCTGCATGGTTCGTACTGACTCTCAAAAGATGAACAGATGGGCATTGAAGTTGCCTTCAATGAGATCATCAGAAGGCAGGTAATAATCCAAAACAGATTATGTGCAGTACTACAGTGTGGCCTGGGTCTAGGTCTAGGTTCTAGAGAGGATATGGACTGCTGAGAAAAGCAGTATTCATATTTGCTTGTAGACCTAATATTCACATTAATAATTTTATCTGATTGGATACATGGCAGCTTCTGATGGAGATGCAGTCCTATTAAAATATTCAGGTATCTTGCATTATCTCAACAATCTTCTCTGTTAAATGCTGTTAAGTAAGCTTTCTTTTACCTTCTGTGCTGCTGGTGGTCTCATGTCAGAAAACTTGAGTTATTTTATTGAGCTGAAGTATGTAGACTTTGTTGACCCTGTTAATTACCCCATTGATTTGGAAATTGTCACTAAGAGTTTTATCTGCTGTTTTTGATGGTTCAGTTCCCATCCATACAAAGAAATCTTGCAGTGCCTTTGAGGCTAACTGGGAAAAAGAAATTTGTAGCACAAGCTTTTGTATGCTCTGTCAGCTTCATCAGATTCAGTCCTGCCCTTTCAAGACTAGTAGCTAATACATTGTGTACTGTACTTGCAGGTACTGAGTGCCACTGCACCACAATGCTGTCTCTGGACAACTGTGTCAAAATCCTGCCCTTAACCTGTCAGCTTTGTGGAAAGCAGAAATGCCTTCTAGAGACTGAAGAAGGATGCTATATGCTTGTAATCCTCTGATGTTTGATTTACGGTAGAGAGGATGCTTGAGACTACTTTGGCTTTGTCTGCTTAGGGCTTTCTTGACAAGCAATGATCTTTGGGATAGGTTTCCTTCTCTCTCGCTCTCTCTCTTTCCTTTCAGTGGTGTATAATCTAAATCGGAGCTTTCCAAACTGTGTGTCACGACATGTTAGTGTGTCAGCTGCAGGGTGTAGGTGTGTTGCCGCCACTCCCTGGCCAAGAAAGACCCACCGTAGGAGTAGAGTGCTGATGCTGTTATTTTCATGTTTGGTTACTTAAATTGCAGTTGAATTACTCCTAAAATGGATAAGTTTCTACTTAAGAATTTTTTTCTTGCAATTTTATTATTACAATTTATTTATGTGTTCATATCTCTTACAAGAGGTTAGTTTAACCTCCAGTTTGCTGGTAAAACTGAATTACTGTGTCATGAAATGATGCATGTCTAAAAAGTGTGTTACCAACATGAAAAATTTGGAAAGCTCTGATTTAGATGGAGGGCACAATGCCTTTTGCCAGCTTTGTTGTCCAGCTTAAGCAACAAAACAAGCTATGCTCGTGTTCCTGTCCTGCTGTTACTACATTGTAGACTGCCTTTAATGAGTATTGGTAGTTGGCCTTCTCAAAAGCACCAGTTATTCCCCCCCCCCAGGGTACTTGGTTTATGTGTAGTCTTCTCTTAAAAGTCTGGTTATTGGGCAGAAATGACTGTAAGGAATGAATGCCCCTTGTCTTCCGGGACATAAAGGCTCGTGTCACTAACAATTTAAAGATCCATAGAGATCTGTTTGTTAGGGTTAACAGCATTACTCTGTTGCTCTCTGGCTCCTACTATTCATTCTTCCTGTGACTAATGGCATATTCAGAATGACACTAATGTTTTGAATGATGTTATTGTCTTGTTGAGTTGCTCCCAGTGTTATTTTTTGAATATAATGTTCAAGGCACTTAATTGGCTAATTGTGGGGTTGCTGCTATCAAAGACATTCTGTATCTATACATGCAGGAATATTTTTGAGTAGTACAAGATAAAAGCTGAATTTATAGTGGTATGTAGAGAGAACTGAATTAAAGTAACACTGAATGTTCTGATTTTACACCTTATAGTGTCCTTATTTTTGTGTTGTGATTTGGAGAAGCATAAATTCTCTTCAGGTATAAATGGAAACCCATTGGGTGACCTTGGGCTCCTTTCATACTCTCAGGCCCAGAAAACCCTATAATAGGTTCACCTTAGGGGCCCCATGAGTTGGAAATGACTTAAAAGCACACAACAATATCTATATCAAGTATAAGGGTGATAGGTGATTCAAAAGTTTGGAAGAATCCCAGGACATAAGATACTGGTAACGGATGTTAATATTGTGTTTTGTCAGGCTTGCAACATGCTTTGTTTTTTTAACTGCAATCCTGATACTCAGCAGTCAGAACCACACATAGGCAAGCAAGCAAACAAGCAAGCATACACTTAAATATCAAGTATTTGCTTGATCTATTTGTGATACAGGTATTTGTGATTAGCCAAAGTCACAAATTCTTTGACACAAAAATCCACCCCTGGTTTCCTTTGCAAGCATTTTCAGTAGTCTAATTTAGTGAGGGAAAGACTTTTCAGTTCTTACTATTGTTAGATAATTTGAAATCAGAAATTCTTTCTGATTTGCAGGTCTCCAGCCAGTGTGTGAGAAATGAAGGGATTTGGCAAACACACAGATGCACAGCTGGCCAAATTTGGCCCATAGACTGCAGAACTACCATCTTGCTCGGGAGCAATTACATTTAAAACAACAACAACCCTGTGTTGTGCCCTGGAATAGCCCCCATACATCTCCATTGTTTCTGTCAGTTCTCTAAACTACCCATGCACTTTGGGATCTTCTGTTCCTCTCACCCTAAAGTTGCTGCTGACATTTTTTGTTTTACTTTCTTTTTCTAGTTGGTGATTTCTGAAATGGTTGAGTATCCAAGTGTATGTGCAGTGCAATAGTTCAGTTTGATTTGTTTGCTATGTATCTTTGTTAGCCTTGGATGATAAAGTATTCCAGTGCAACTTGTCATTTTGAATCATCTTTAAAGTTCAGTTATACAAGACAGATACTTGTTACAGTACACTACAAGAATACCTTTTTTAATTTCAGATGTACACAAGTCATCACTAGGAAGGTAATCAGTTAAAAAATTACTTATTGTATTTATTGAATCTATACTCCATCTTTCTCTTCTCAAGAGACCTAAGGCAGCTAAAAAAGAGTTGGCAGTACTACGGACAATACGAATAACAAGTCAAAACAGGAGTGCAGGATTGGTATGTTACTGATCTATGCATTTGTTTGTAGGTGAATAACATTTGTGTATTTGTATGCCTTGCTAGGTAAGGTGTAGCAAGTGTTATGTGGTTTATTTGTCAGGGCTTCTTGTATAAGTTCCTTTTTTAAAAAAAATACAAGAATGAGAGATGATTAATAGCATTTGCTGATAAGTTATGAAGCACTTAGAAGAAAGTAAGTCTCCTGGGGAAAAATGGAGTTGATATCTGTTAGCAATTCTTCTGATTGTAAAGACAATTAGATCTCTTGATTAGCTATTTTGCATTGTATGGATATATTTGTACTGTATGCACAAATGTATCCAGGCTATTGAAGATGCGATAGGGCAGTGGCCTTCCTAGAACATGCTTTCTAAAACAAGGGAGTTCCTGTTTTATGGGAATAAGGTTCGTGATGTGGAAGAGTCAGCTTCAGCATGCAAAAATGAGAGAAGAGATACCTCAAAAGAGCTCTCTTTGAGATCTATATTTAGGAGCCATATATACTTGGAGGTCTACAAACCAAACACTGTGTCTGGTAGAATGTGGGTTTGTTTGGGTGGAGTATAACAGCGCACTAAGGATATGTTTACGCCTCAAAATGGCCTGGTCGTAGTTTGTGCTCTTTTGCATTGCATACAGCATATTTTGTTAGCATCATCTATTTCTTGCTATACTGCTATTTATAGTATATTTGTTGTTTTGCTATGTCTGCATTCATGAGGTCATGTTCTTGTAATTGTGCTGGTCCACAGGATGTGACATTAGAATTTCAGATGCCATTTCAGACGACTACTTGAAAAATCTCATGAAAACATTGTATGATTACTGGAACAAAGCAGTCAAGCAGTGAGCAGTTAAGGGTAGTCTTGGTCTTTAGACAAGTCTGTGAACTCCGTGGAAAACAGTTTACCATGAGTCTTCTCTCACCTTAACTTTCAGGAGAAGGAGCTGAGATACAGAGCAATTCCGGTTTGGATGTGATTAAATAGGCTGATGTGAGACTAGTCCGCTCGATATGAGTTGTTTGCCCAGTGCCACAAATTAGTAAATGAGTAAAATATAACTAAACTTAATGTGGGGCAATATAGGTAGATAATTCCTCAGTGGTTTTTAAGTGTGATAATCTAGGGTCTACACTGTAAAGATTGCCAGCTATGTCTTTTGAAGATGTACAGTGAGCATTAGATTAATCTTCTTTTGCTTTTATTCTGTGGCATACCTGAAGTTGGCTTTCAGTCTGACTTTCTCTCAGTGAGAGAGGTTACAAGATGGAAAGGCAGTAGCAACAACTGTTTTTCTGTGCAACACATCTAGTCAGTATTTCTCAAGAGGATCGTGTATTTCTGCAAAGAACTCAGATCATTATACGTGGAGTGAATCCATTTATGTTTATGGCATTTCTGAGGTAGGCAAGTATGCGTGCCTATAGCTACCCAGAACTTTGTGTCTGAAAATAAATTTGAACCCAGTTCTACCTAGTTCAAGTGTAGTATTTTGTCTGCTGTTATCATTCTTTACAGTCTTGTGTTGGCCTACTTGCTATGGTTATTTCGTATCCATTTAGCAGGTCATAGTTTATAGTGCATTTGCAGAGAAGTGGTACTCATATCTACAATGTTGATCTCTTGTAAGATCAAGAAGTGTATTTCTCTGTTGTTGTCAGTGTCCATCTTGTGTGGATGGTAACAGTTTTTCTTCTATAACCAGGAGAACTAGCAGTAAATTACAAGGTTATATTGCATCATAGGAAATGCCTAGAGAGAATTGTAGAAACCAGAATTGCAGCATGTGGAAGGTGGTAGATATTGCATAATTCTGTCTTCAGATGAGAGAGAGGTACTGAACTAGTTCACTTGGGTCACATAGAAATACATTGGCTATCTGACAAAAACAGTTTGAAATAGTCAGTAAAGAGTAAAATAAAACAGGAGGAAGACTGTAAAGGAAAACAAAACTGATGGCACTTGCCCAAGAAAACACCTATGTGTTTTCTTGAAGTGTTTCTTAAAATGGTGAAAGGAAGTTGCTGAAATGTTCACTTCCTCCTGCTTGCTGCCTTCTGCCATTCAAGATGCTTTAGAAATCTAACATCTTCCTCATAGTCTGTTCTCCCCCATGGATGTAACCAGACTAGAAAACTCAGCTGCTGTTTTATTTTGTTTTACATCTATACAGAGTGTAAAAAAAGACATTACTTCCCAAGTCCTAACTTTTTATAGATTAAGAAGCACAAGGTTATTGTAACCTGTGGTAGAAAAGCTGTATTAGGTATGTTTTATCCAACCGAAATAGTAATAAGGATCTATTTAACATCGAAACTTCAGGGATAGTCCAGTGTTCTGAACGTGGATGCAAAACACTGCAAGTTTTGTTTTTTCCTGAACTCAGATCGTTGCATTTGGTTGTATACCTCCTAGGTTCCTGAATTTCTGAAAGAGCTAGTTTTGTCTGAAAGGGAAAAGAGCTTTTATATGTCTTGAGTCCTCTCTCTAGCTTGTTCTGAATAGTTACGTGACATCTGTTGTGCTGCTAATGCAACTGATTGACTTTTGGCACAGGGGAAGTGAAAGAACATGTGTATTAGAAAAGGCTTGTGTTGGTTTAAAAAAACAACAACAACCCTGAAGCTGAACCTGCCAATTTGTGGCCCCTAGTATACTTTAAGGGCCCCTGAGGAATGGTTGCAATGAACTGCAAACTGACTGGGCCCACTGCAGTCAGACAATTGAAAAGGTTAGGATAATTTAAAAAGGAGAAGCAACACTCTCTACAACTGCAGTAAATGCAGACACCATATTGATTGACAGACCCTATCAGTTAACAGACAAAAGCGGGGGGTGGGTGCGTGGGTCGTCAGTGGAAGAGAAGCTCGTTACTCAGTCTTTGGACAGAAGTTGTCTGCCAAAAGCCCTCAGGAAGTGGGCTGACCAGGTTTCTGTTTGTGCCTGAGGAATGCTTCCCTCTCACTTTGAGAACTAAATGGCTGTGCAGACGAGGGGTTCTGGGAGCTGTAGTTTGAAAATGTAGCTTTTCTGAGCACTGAAGTCTGACTTTCTGTCTCCTAACAATAGTGGTAGTGGCAAGGATCTTGAATGTTTCAAAATTAGCTAAATTTAGCTAGTATTGTTGATTCTGAAATGTTCTTGTGATGTCAAAGAATTTACAAGTGTAGCATTAGTGGCTCCTTGTTTGTCTGCCAAACACAGAGCCGACAGGACAATTCCTTTTACGGGAGAGATGAATGTTGAAGATGTCATAATCTAGATTCTGGGCAAGATTGCTGATCTTTCAGTAACCGTTGTCTGTTTTCAGGCATCATTACGTCATAGCTAGGGTGGGTGGAAGAAAAAACTGAAACTAATTTTTCCAACTTCCTGAAGAAATGGTGGGGGTTATGTTTTCTGGAAACATGAATTAAATCAATCTCCTTGTGTACTTGATACTGGCCATATGGTATTTCTAGCGAAACCGGCAGATGTTTCTCCTGCTCTGTGTCCTTTTCTCTGTTGCTGCCTGATCTTCTTTTGTTCCCACATGTCCTGTCTGCAGAAGGCTGGGAGCAGTAACGAAGGCAGCAATTATTGCTGTGCATCAGGTTATTGGTGTGGATTTTGTAATAACAAAAATTCATGGACAAAGGAGCTACTAACAATGTAGTCTTTTCAAAGACTTCAATAACTGGATCCTGGCTTCTCAGGCATCACTCTTAACTGAATATCCTCTCCTTTTGTGTGTTTGCTGCTGCTGCTGTGTTATAGTCAACCGAATTTCTCAACAGAAGGTAGAATTTCCCCAAAGTGCTGTTGTTATTTGTGGTGAGTGAGCCCAGCCTTTGTACAGATTTGTATTAGTTTTATTGGGGCATAAGAATGGGGAGGGGAGGAGAGGAGAACATTAAAAGTATAGAAATTGTGTGTGTTTTTAAAACTCTGCTAATCTCATTGTGTTGTACTCACTGGTGAGTTACTGTTAGGAAAATCTGTACAATGAGTTGTTTTAGAAAGGCAGTTACAAAGATCTAGGTAGGTGGTACAATATCTCCTGTGCCTCTGATATAGAAGAACTAAATAATAGAGGCTAAGGAGAAGAATTGCTGCCTGAAATAGTTGCTTTCTTCGGTTGCTGTTGTGTTTACAAGTCTGTTTGCTACCTGTAATCCACACAGTTATTTAAAAATACCGTGAACAAAGGGAACTTTAGACATCTGTAGGTGTTGCAAATTCACACTGCATTTGAGCAAATATACTATTTCAGTTACTTTGTTCATGGACCTATATAATGCTGCGGCACTTTGCACAGGGAAAGCAATATAGTACATATTAGCCATTGTTGCTCGTGCTTGCTCTTATGTATTAAAGTCATGTAACAGATTAACTTTGTATCTTTTACTGTGGAGGTGAGCTTGCTGTATTTTGAAAGTAAATGTGTCAGCCAGGGGCAAAATAAGGATTTGCTCCTGAGTCATAAAGGCTGAACAGATGCTAAAAAAATGTTTGGAGACTTCAGCCACTATGAAGATTATTTTGCTTCCGTCACAGGTTTACGATGATGATGATGAGGGATGTTCTACTACTATTTAACAAACTGTCACAGAATTTTAACATAGTTCTGTTCCTTGATGCCTGATTACTGGAAACCAGTGTTACCCAAGCTTTGTTAATTGGTAATGTGGCTTTACGTTTCTAGTGAGTTGATGGATATGTTAGACTTCTGCTTTTAGGAGGGGAGGCAACTGCACCAAATGAATTATCATTTAAATACTGTCCACACAATTTCTCATTCTTCCTCACCAATAAAAATTTAGAATACAGAAAGGAAGGGTAACCAAGTTGGCTCATAAAACAAAATAAAAAAACTGCAAAAGTCACAAAACAGTATGCAGGTTTTAAAGTCTTCTGGATAAGAGGCTTTGAAGGATTCAAAACTTGACACATTTTGAGTCATTTTCGGTTTTAGAAGAAATATACAAAGTAGCTGTTGTCTTTAATTTAGAGGAAACAAGTGTGTTTGTTAAAAAAAAAGAAAGAAAAGAAAAACAGATGCTTGGGAACACCTTTGTTTTTCCAGCTAGAATAAACCAAATGCCTGTTGTTTGTATGCACAGAATATTCATTACAGACTGTGTACAGTGCACAATAGCAACTACCCATCTTCAAGCTAGTGTACTCAGTTTGTGTCGGAACCATACCAGTTTGCAGGCAAGACATCAGTTTCTCATCAGTCCACTTGCTTGAGAGTTCATGCCAAAATACCTTTTCATTCTAGCCGAAATATTGGGAACATGACCTCAAATAAGAACTTCCAGTGTTGTTTAATTTTTGAGTGATCAACATTTGCCCATTGAAGAATGACACCTTGGATTATTGTTGAACGTATGGGTTTACCTTGCTGAATCTGACTACTGGGAAATCATGAAAACATTCTTGTTCCATGACATGGTGTTTGTTGCAGACTTTCTCATGAAAGATATGCTGATGAATAGTTTCCAGAGGAATCTTTGGCTTCCAGAAGAATTGCTTTGGGACATTGTAAGAGGCCTCTCTTGTAGCCCTGTTAATTGCTGGCTTTTTGCCGTAATAAACTTGTATGTATGTAGCCCTACAGGATTCTTGTAGCTAGTTATGATTTTTATCTTCTGAAGATTTGGGAACCTTTTTGATGACTGTGTTCAGATTTTGTTCTAGAAAGTCTTTGAAACCTGGATCGAAAATGCTTGTGCAATACAGAATTAAGGCTTGATTGATTAAGGATTGATTTGTAGTAATTACAGATAATATGACCATAATTTGATTTCACCCATCATTTTAAAAAATTCTCATTAGGAAGGTGCTTTTTAAAAATGCAAGTAGGTTTTTGAAAACTAAACTTTTGGAAAGCTTACAAAGCTTACCCTTACATATGATTGCTTGTGCAAAAAATGCTGCATTTTTAAAATAAAACTTTACAGTTCTCCTTCCGTAAAAGCTCTTAAACAAAAGCTCACTATATGATCAATAAGACAACTGTTTGGGAAGAGGATGTCTTTGGAGAGCTTCTTGATAACTACATTTTGAAAAGATTTAGTGATGGAAGAGTGGGGCAGAAAGCAAATAGAGAACTCTTACATATAATTACATAATTTTTGACTGTTTGACTTATGTATTTTGTGAACTTTTAACTATGAGCTACGCTTAGTTGTGAGCTACTCAGACTCCCAAATCAGGGAAAAGGCAGTCTATTGAATGAATGAATGAATGAATGAATGAATGAATGGATGGTAGTACTATTAATAGTGGTATGTTGTATGGGGTCTTCTGGTTCCCTGTGACAAGTTTCTTTTGAGTGTTAAGATTGATCCATACTTGTAATAAATTTAATAGTGCTGTACTTTCAAGAGCCTAAGCTTTCAGTGCTTTTGGCCAGAACAGGAAATCTTCCTAGCCTTGGGAAGCTATGCTAGTTTCATTCTACATCTGTCTTTCAAGCAGAATTGTTTGCGCATTCAACTCATTCTTTAGTTGTGCCATCTTTTAGACCAGTCCACTAGATTTTTGTCATGAGAGTCCAGATCCAGATTAGACCAGTCCCATTGATTTTGACGGGTCTAAAGCATAGCTAACTTAAACTGGAACCAACCTGTGCTATTCCTCATTCTTCAAGTATTAAGAAAATTGTGGATTAGGAAAAAAAAAATTGAGGAAGTTAAAGGAGTGGAGGACACTAGTGAAATGCATACTATGATCTAAAGGTGGGAAATCCATGACCTCCCAAATGATATTGAATTGAGCCCCTGGCAATCTGGCTAATAGAGGAGTATTATCGGGTCACCATCTGAAAAGTTGAAGGTTTTGCATCTTTGCTTAGACCAAGGAGTTAGCATTCCAATATAGTTAGTAATGCACCCATAGAAGCTCACCATCAGAATGTAACAGTGATCCTGTGTGTGTGCTTTCAGTTAATTATAACTTTTTCATACATAAAACAGGAATAGATTCCGAGGAAGGAGGCATGAACATTGAAAGGAAGAACATCAAAAATTTAAGATGTGCAGATGGACACCTACTACTAGCAGAAAATTGCAAAACACTTGGAATGATTATTGGAGAAAGTCAAGAGATAAACTGCAAAGGCAAAAATAATGACCACAGATGATTTACATATCTTTAAAGTAGATTATGAAGACATTGAAATAGTTCAAGATTTTGTACACCTTAGCTCAGTCATTAACCAGAGTGGAAACTGCAGTCAAGAAATCAAAAGAAGACTAGGACTTGTAAGGTCAACTATGAGGGAACTAGACAAGATCCTGAACTGTCAAGTTCCACCTTCACTTTCTGTGTATGATTGTGAAAGCTGGACAGTGAAAAAAGCTGATAGGAAGAAAATCAACTCATTTGAAATGTGATGCTGGAGGAGAGTTCTGCAGATGGACTTCTAAAAAGACAAATAAATGGGTCCTAGAGCAAATGAAGCCTGAATTCTCCCTGAAAGCCAGGATGACTTTGACTGTCATACTTTGGACATATGAGAAGACATGAGTCACTAGAAAATGCACAAATACTTGATAGGGTAGAAGGTACTAGGAAAAGATGAAGACCACATTTTAGACTCAATCAAGGAAGCTGTGGCCCTGCGTCTGCAAGACCTGAGCAGGGCTATTAATGACAGGGTGGCTTGTAGTGTTCTCATCATAGGGCTGTCATAAATTCAAATAGACTTGACTGCTGTTAACAACAATAAGCTTTTTCCTTTATAATCTATCTAGTACTCAGAAATAAGATTATGAAGGTATTCGCAGGTATGGCATCCAACACACACAGCTACTGAATGTGAGTAATCTTAAATTCAGCCATTGACCTAATGATGAACCTTAGATTGGTACATTCCACCACCTCTTATATTTATTAGGAGGTACAGGCAGTGACTAATAAAACACTACATGCATGAAATTGCAAATATGTTAAAAAAAAAACCCTGTTGCTGGGGAGAAGAGGGCGTGCCCAAGCACCCCCATTTTGTCCTCAAATCTAAAATACCTTGGATTGTAATTTGCAGGTCTTACATTCATTGAGTGCATGCCTTGTACTGAAGAATTCTAAAGTTCTTTAGGAGGGTGGTGTTCCCATTTGAAGAGGCTGTTGCTTAATAGTTGTTTGGCACTACTCCATTATGCTCTCAGCATAATTGATAGGAACAATCTGAACTATGAGTTGAAGCAGGACTTATAGTAATATAAGCTTATAAGTGAAATGTAGCACCAGCCTTCTCATTAATCAGTTAATTAAAATTAATAAGTAATATTAGGAGATGGTTTGCTGTTCGGTACTATTGTTTTAAATTTATATCAAATCTTTCCAATAAAAATATTATAGTAGTAGTATGTACCTTTACTTATTTTTCTCTTCTCTTCAAATTTGAAGACCTTTGATGAGCAACTTTAAATAAATATTTACTGTACTTTAGGGTTTTAACTCTTGAGTTAAATCTTGGGATCTGTAGCAACAAAAGATGTTTAAATGAAGTGCCTGGTAAAGAAAAGGTTAAGAACCACTGCGCTAGGTGATTCTACTGTAGGGATGTGTGCCTGCCTACGACAGGGAAGGAAACAGCTCCTACCTCTAGAATCCCTTACTGTATGAACAGCAAGACAGAGAGGAAAAAGAAACAATAAGCCTGACTCAGCAGCTAACCACAGCATGTTAAAAAAAGCATAGATTTATAAGTTTGGCCACCAAAATGGAAATCATAAGAAAAGTGAGGCCTGGTGACGGTCACCTCTGGTCTCTAGGAAGTTCAAAATGCTTGCTGAAACACATTGTATTGTTCTTTGTATCCCTGTTCTTTCCAAATATATTTTTGTCTCTGGTACTAAATTTTCTGTTACAGAAAATTTAGTACCTTTGCTGTGGTTTCCGCATACATGAAGTGAAGTGTTGCATCCTATTATAGTCAGTGGATGCAGCAGGTATGTGCACATCTCATCCACTGACTATTGTGGGATGCAGTGCTTCATAGTTTTTGTTTTACACAGGAGTTCCGGGAATGGAACCTTTGCATAGATGGAGAGCACACTGTATTGTCCAGGAATGCATCTCCTTTGCTAACTGAGATATTCTTGTAACTTAAAATTGGAGACAACTTCTTAAAATGTGTTTATTTGACGCCATACCACTTAGCCAGAAAAATTCCTAATATATGAACTCACTAGTTTTTAAGGGTACCAAGTCACCACTTAGACAGAAAAACTCCTAATGTATGTTCCTACCAGTTTTTAAAGGTGCCAAGTAGCTTGCATGTATTTAAGATGATGGCAACCATTGAGTTAACCATGGTCTTTCTGCAATGTTTGGAGAGCAATGTCTGGACTGGCTCATATCAGTTATATACCTCATTGTTGTTACTGCCCATTCATATATACCTTGCCTTTTCCCCAAACTGGGAATCAAGACAGTTTACCAAAATTAAAACAATTACAGTTAACAGTACTTACAAAGACTAAGGTAAAACAAGTGAAAAGTTATTGTTAAAAACCACTTAAACTATCCACAAACCTTAAAAAACAAATTCATGTGAACACTTCTCAAACGTTTTAGAAAAGAAGTGGTAAAGTGTGGGAGATTGGTCTCTTGCTTCTTTGTCTAAGAAAGATAAATTTTTCATGGTTTTGCCTTGGTACTCCTGAAACTCCTTTGTATTAGTTTTGTACATTAAAATTTGAATTAACATTTGAAGGTAAGTGAGTATTGCTGTTGATGCTCAATATAAGAAGACTGTATTTCAGGAGAACATTTAAGTGTCAGTATGAGCCAGTAGACATTCACCAATTTAATTTTTAATACTGCATACTCTTTTTTCCAGCTAACGAGAGCACTGCTTGTAGTAATTGTGGGTCTTGCCAGAGCAACTTTAATTAAATATAACATGCTAAAGAGCAAATGTGTATGTTGCTCCTCTGAAACAGAAGTTAATATTTGAAGGAAAATATTTTTTTTAAAAAAAATGAACAAAGCAGGCACCATTTCCAGCCTACAAACCACATACTTGAGTCAAAGCACTGTAAGGTCTGTTAGCTTCTACTGAAAATAGTATAAATTATCCTTCTTCAACCTAATGTCCTGGTTTGCTGGTTGTTGTTTTTTTCAGCCAGGGAGTTGTAGTCCAATACCTCCAGAGAGCACTGGTTTATGAAAGCTGCTGTAAAGCATTTGCTTAATTTTCCCACTGGTAATAAAATAGTTAAACATATGCTTTTCCATATAAATCAGTTCAAATGTTAGATTGGGAATGATACAGTTTAGGAGATTCTTAAAACTAAAACAGGACTGGATTTTTAAATTATATAAGGGACATAAAAGATATAGTTATATTTCTTTCTCCAGAATAAGGGTCTACTGAACATGTAGCCATATTTTACTTTGTAATTTTTCCTAGCTTATGTACATGC
The DNA here is from genome assembly GCA_948472985.1 of Iguana delicatissima. Classification (NCBI taxonomy): domain Eukaryota; kingdom Metazoa; phylum Chordata; class Lepidosauria; order Squamata; family Iguanidae; genus Iguana; species Iguana delicatissima. The sequence goes on along the minus strand of CAOKZL010003274.1, from coordinate 72,512 downwards.
AGGATGGAATAGTCAATCTGTTTACTCTTTATGTTTATTGCAGTTTTATCTTATGAAAGAACATTGCCCCCAAACCAGACCTTCATCTGGAAATGACTGTAGTGCCTGTTAAAACAGTCTATTTGTACTGTCCTGAGATACAGCTTTTTTTTTTTTTTTTAGCAGGGGGCTGACTTTTTCATGTAGAGGACTGACATCTAGAGACTTTCTCACACTCAGAATTTGGTATTGCTCTATATGTGTATATTTCTTCCCTTAACAGCTAAATTGAGTTTTGTTTTAAGCTGGTTTGCAGTTGTGCTTGAATAAGTATCCCAGTGTTCATTCAGAAATCTTCTACCCACTAGCAAGGCAATTACATTTCCCACAGAACATTGTCTGTGCAGGGGTTTTTCTTTATGAAATCTGCATAATGTAATCTTTTTTAAGCAGGTGAGGGGTGGGAAACCCAGCATAAAATTGCTGAGTGCTCCATTCAAATGCAGATGAGAGGTCTTGTTAAAGATGGGCTTTTACCTTTTGAACTTGTTCTCCTGCTGCTCTTCTCTTCCTTCCCTTTTATGGCTTCTGCCCCTTATTGCTCCCAAGTGACCGGAAAGAGAAAAAAAAAACCCTCTTGGTGCACACATGTTTGGCTAGAGCTTCATGCCTTGTAAAACTCATTTGAAGCTTTACAGAAGAAGGGTGCATTCTGGTGGGGACTTAGATTTCTTTCTCTTGTAACCTCTTCAGTAATGTTTTGTAGATGTACAAAGTGTGCTGTCATCCAATTCAGAAACCATTCTGCTGGAGAACGGTTGCAAACAAAGAAGACATGTGAGAGTGAAAGTAGTTAACAGGGAATGCGACTGGGAGCTTGAAAGATCTTGGGCTGCAGAATGAAAGGGGGAAAGCACAGGAATGTCAGAAGTGTAGGTCTAAGACAATTATATAAGTCTTATCTTATTACTTACAATAAAAAGGTAGGGTTTCTCTGTAGCCTTTGAAGTCAGCCCAGCTAGAATGTGCCTTTAAGATGCTTCTTAGATTTATGCAGCTGGTTGCTAACACCTGACATTTGAGATCTCTCCCTGCAGGTATTTCAAACCCAAACCTGTTTTGACACCATTGCGCAAAATTTTATTGCCTGCAGGTAAGAAGCCTTTGGGCCTTCTGTTAGTTTGGAACAACCATTCCCCCACTTTCCTTCTAAATACAACCTTGGCAGATGCTATCCAGTAAAGCAAGATGCACAAAGTGCTTCAGCAAACAATTTAACTCTATATATTTACAATTATTATGCATCATTGAGGATTACTTGTTGCCAAGAAACAGAAGTCTGTTACTAATTAATGAGAGAAAAACTTTTAGTAGCAATAGCTGTTTAACCAGGCACACAGTTGTGAGTAAAAAGCAGCAATATTTTCAGTCAGAAAGTAAGGTGTTGATCCTTTACTACTTTGAAGGGCATTGATGGAATGGCTGAAGCTCTCTGGATTAATTCAACAAGGCAGTGAACCTCTTTCTGGCTGCGTAATAGGAATAAACAAAAAGCCTCCAGCACTGCCAGTATCTGGTGGAATATAAGGTGAATATTAAAATCAGTGAAGCCTTGTGGCATCCTAATGTTAACCAGTTTTATTATGACACAAGCATTCATGGGCACAGTAAACTTCTATCAGGTGCGTCATTGTCTCTGTCGTCATTATTGTATTGGCATGGCAGTGTTATGCCATAATAAAACTAGTTGGTCAGATTTAAGCACCTCAGAACTTCGTGCTGATGCCCAAGGATTCTGAAGTTTTTTCCTCTCATCCGGTAAACCGTGACTGGGGAATGTGTGGCTCTCCAAATGTTATTGATCTCCAGTTTGTATCAGCTCTAACCAGGCGCCCATTGATGAAGCATGATAGGAGTAGTGGTTCATCAACATCTGGAGGGCTGAGAGTTCATCACTCCAACTCTAATCCTTCCTACTTACATTACTGGAATATTACTAAAATAACATTGAATTGCTATTGTTCTGGTATTGAAGTTCTGAAAGAGTGAGGAATTTGTATTTAAAAAACTGAGGCCGGACTTTTACATGCTATCAAAAGGTACAGTTGCAAACCAAGTCTCCCCCCTCTCTCTGATTATAATTAGATCTAGCACAACTGGAGTTCTCATGATGTACCATGTTTACACTACTTCACATAAATCTCTCTCCAGCATGGAAACAAATGCTATAATTGTTCAGTTTCAGGCTTTCTGCTTTCAGAGAATATTCTCTTGTATGAAATTGTCTTCCCTGGAACTCCCATATAAATTGTTCTGGCACATTTAATGTATTCAGTTGTCACTGACTTCTGACATTCCTCCTCCATTACACACACATAATGAAACCAGATCTGACAGATATACCTCACTTAATGAAATAGATGTGTTCCTGGACATTACTACTTTTGAGAAAATTTGGTATCAAATGCAGGAATAATATAGAAAGAATATAGATAGATTTCCAGTGCACAAAAGAGATGAGTTTTGGAGCTGGGTACCATCAGTCGCTAGTAACTTTCAGCTCTACTTCTTTTTGTCAGTGAAGTCAACTTGGACTGTGTAGGTGCTAGATCAGTGCCTGGATGCTGTAAAGCTGTATGAGGGCAAACACTAGGAGTTCCAGCCCTGTTTGTTAAATTTTTGAGGCCACCCACAACCATAGATGTTTCTGTAGTGCCTTCATCTTCCTACACCTTTAAATGGTCAAAGAATCTTAAAGCTCCGTGTTATATTGCCAATTGGCCGAGTGGCATGTAGTGCTGTTCCATTTCATCCACTCAGATACTTTAAATTCTCCCCATTTTCTCCATGAGAGTGTTAATGTATACAGAATATCATTGCAGTTTTGCCATTTCTGACATGCTGGGCTGGCTTTTACAGCAGGTTTATCTGCTGTCTCTTTTGTTTACTGTTTTGCTCTTGCTTCTGCAGGCAGCTGCTCTTGCATGCTGCTTTGTCTTCCCTGGTGGAAATGGCTCTGGCACGTGCTGCTACAGTAGAATCATATTCTTTCCCAGCTCACAGGTGACAGTAAGCAGTTTCTGGGGTAGCAGAAGCCTTGCTTACTGCAGACATACCCATGGAACTTACCCCTGAAAATCCTCTCTCTTTGTGTGGAGATTGGGGCTGATGTTGGCATGATGGTTGCTGCTGCTTCCTCGGCAGGATAAGCAGGAGTCCTTCCGTAGCAGGGATGCAGCACTTCTTCTGCGGCTGCAGAATAAACTGTCGCTGTGTTTTCCCAGCACTGTCCTTCACTGGCTTGCAGCCATTGTTCTCCAACTACTAAGAAACTTTGAGCAAGATGGCAGATGAGGAAGGAAAGGGTTTACAGAGCAATGTGGGTGGAGAAGGCTTTAAGCCTGGTAAGTGGGATTCTTTGGGCTGATACCACTGGGACTCTTCCCTTTTCCGCTGGCAAGTAGTATGTGTGTCTGTACCAGTGGGAATAACCATGATTCCAGTTGTATGTGCCCAAAAGCTTTTGTAAGAGAAGCTTCACTAACAGAAGATTTGTTAATTTGGTATGTGCCTGTAATTCATTTTGTTACCTCTGTCAAAAGACAGGATGGCAGTACTCTATTCCATATAATGGGGAATCTGCCACTAATGAAGTGATACTGTCTTCTACTGCATGTGAGGGCAGGCTGCTTGGTGCACATAGCTTCACCCTCAGACACTTGAGGTGGCTGCCTCACTCTACCTGATGCTAGAGCTGGTTGTGGATATGAAGAAAAAGCCCACTGACTGAGTTGAAATTTTTAACCTGGGCTTCTAGGCTGAAGCCGAGGCCCTTTTACACTGACTGTCCTTCATTCATTCCTCTCCCTGCCCCAACAACACCTTTCAGTGATATGAAAGGCAGTGCCCTTTTTGCAAGTTGTTTTCCAAGGAATGTTTAAAACAGAAGAAAGCTCATATTTCCATGGAGCTTATGAACAATCCAGATGCTTCAAATATATTTCTTCGATAATCTGTGTAGAAATTTAGTTTTGAAAGTTAATGATTCAGTGTGTAAGCTCTAAAACAACTTTTTTAAAAAAGCTTTGAACTAAATTCCGTTGATCAGAACTGCTGAATAGATTATAACAAAAAAAGGGAAATGAGATTTCTTCAGATTATGGTTTGATCAATTATTTCTCCCATTGGCTGGCACAGGTTTTTATTTAAGACTTTTACTTCCTGGTTATGATGACTGTATCTTTGATTTTATTTGTGATGAGTAGTAGTAATTGCTAAGTTTAAATAGGATATTTATTATTTTGCTATACTGTAGTTTGAAAAATCCAAACCTCCATGGGTGTTTGTATGGGTGGATGGTGTTTTGCACAAGGAGGAATCACCCTGCTGACTCTGGCTATTTTAAGGTAGCCTCCCTCAGTCTGGCATGTGAGGCCACATCTAGTTGTGCTGGTTAGGAACAATGGGAGTTGTAGCCTTGTACATTGGGGTAGTGCTAAATTGGGGAAGGCTGTGAGGCTTTGAGTGTAATGATGCTTTCTGTGACATGGAAACAAACGCTGTGGCCCTTCAGTTTCAAGCATTCTATTTTCAGGAAGCTTTTTGCTGTGTCTAATACTCTTTCTGCCTGTGGTGCACAGTCCTCATGAGTTTGCTCTGTCAAGTTTGAATGTTCATTCTTGATTATAACTTGCAAATGGAAATCTTCGTAGTTTACCTATGGTGAACTTTTGTTCAGAATGCTTTTCCCTTAGAAATAATTTTTTCCTCCTATTTTGGCTATGTAGTGTATAATGAATAATATATGAATATATATCTGAAGGATTCTGCTCATTTCGATACTAAGTGCCTGATACCTACTGACTCTCCTGTGTGGTATTTAAAAGTGGACAAATGCCCCTTCCCTTTGGTCCTAGTGGCTATGTAGGCTTGCTTGTTGTGTCCTTAAAGCACTGGAACATGTCTACTTCATGCTGTGACTTTCTCATACCCTTGTGTTGCATGGGGAGGGTTTCTTTGGCTTGGAATCTGGGAATTATGCCCATGTGAGCTGCTGAGATCAGCAAATGATTAGTTGGTGTGAAAGAAACACTTTTTTGGCCTGCCAGTGAAGATGTTTACAGTGTAGGCTAAAAAGTGTGAGCCAGGCCCACAGACTTGTTAGAACATAGGAAGAGCCCTGCTGAGAAACTGGCAGGACTGGGTGTGAGATGCCTGTGGAAACTGTTTTCTGTTTAAAAGTAGAAAGTGAGTAAAGATAATACCAGTACAGAAGGTTTCGGAAAGTACTAATTCCTCACTTGCTTCCACTTAATCGCTAATATGTAGTGTAAGAGCAACCCCCTGGGTCAGACCCAAGGCGTTTCAAGTCCGCTATGCTGTTTTCCAGAGAAGCAAAGCAGCTCCATCTTGGAAAGCTGCAGGTAGGAAATGAAGGCCCTCTCACTGTCCCACTGTTGTGGATAAATGTGTACAATTTGAAGCGCAATAGTGATTTTGTGCATTAGTAGAAAGGAAAACAAGATGCTGAGTATATTTTGCATTGTGTGTGCAGTGGGAGGACTTTCATTTTGAGTGCTTTATCTCTACAATATGACCTTGTTTTAATTGGAAAATAAGATTAATCTGTTGAACACAAGTATCTGTGGTACTGTGTGGTGATAGTAAACTATATCAATGTGCCTGTTCCTTAAGGATCTGATAAACCTTTATTCAGAAAAGCTAGTAGTTTGGTCTTCTAATTTGTCCTTGCCTATATAGTTTATTTAACAAAATATTTCCCCTTTGCTTTTAGAGTACCAGTGTTTTTCAAATGAGGCAGTTATTCTCTGTTTCAACAAGGAGCAACACCAGTAAATATTTTCTGTCATAGGAGAAACTGGGCAATTTGGGGCATATGAGCTTTTAACTTAGGGCCTAATAGGCTAGCTCTATAAGTGACACATTTCAATGTGGTTGTCTTTCATTATTATGTGATAATATAATTTATTATTTTATATTCTCTGGAATCTTGGTGCTTGTAGTTTGGTGAGGCTCTAGAGCTCTGTGGCTCAAAATGCCCTCGAAAGTTAAAGCAGTTAAAATACAGTAATAGGCTGCTATACTTTGGAAGTGTGAGTGGGCCCAGGGTTTCAGGCACACCTCATGCTACAAAGCCTTGGGGTAAAAAGTGGGTCCTAGGCTTCATGTTCCCCGTGTCTGGCTTTAAAAGCTGCTGCTGGATGAAGTCTGTTTTCAGTCTGTTTAGCTGCAGCTTGTCTTCTATTGCAATCTTCAGTTAGTGGTTTTTCTTCATACACCCTCCTTTGCTCCCCTCAGCCTCTTTGCTCCATCAGAATTTCCACTTTCCATCAGAATTGTCCCTCTCACACACATACACAAAATACCCTCTCCAGAATTTCCAGTGGAAGCAGCTTAGGGACCAAAGGAACTACTCCATGCAGGATATAAGGGCCCCTGCTTACAGCTGCCAGAAAGTGAACATGTGCTCATCTGTTCACACAAATATAAACAATGATATGTGCTTGCTTGCTTGCTTGCTTGCTTGCTTGCTTGCTTGCTTGCTTGCTTGCTTGCTTGCTTGCTTGCTTGCTTGCTTTCATTCATTTATTTCCTGGTGTTTTCCCAATCTGGGAATCAAGGCAGTTTAGAAAAGTTAAAAAGGATACTTCTAAAAAATTATATCATACAGAAATTAAAAATGTAATTAATAAAATTAAAAGCAGTGAAAAACAAGCCATTAAAAAGTGCAACAAATACAAACACAGAGCATGAAGACCTTTTCCCCTAAAGGCCTGTCGAAACAGACAAACAAAAAATCTTCCCCTGCCTACAAAGGGATAGCAAAGAGAATGACAGTCTAACTTGTCTAGGAAGGGAGTTCTAGAGTCTGGGAGCGGCTGCTGAGAAGGCCATCTTCCATGTTCCCACCAGATGTACCTGTGAAAGTGGTGGGACAGACAGAAGGGCCTTGCCTGAAGATCTCAAGATACAGGCTGGCACAAGTGTTAATTCTATCCTTGATCTGTACCCTGGATTTAAGAGGATTTTACATGGTGCAGTGTTTTTCGAGTGCGGTTTCTTGGTCATCTGTGTTAGTACAAAGCTCCTTTGCCCTGTATTCTAATATGTAGTAAGAGGTGGAGGGATTACCAAGTGGTAAGTTTTTATCAGAGCTTATGAAAGTAATTTTTCTAAGCTCTGGTTGACCATATTTCCTACATGGTTTTATAGTGTGATCTGTACTGGTAACTGAAGATACTGAGCAGTAGAGTTTTTGTGGTTCTCTTTTGAGCATGTTATCTTCCCTGTTGCTCAGTTCCAAACACTTCTGATATATTTTGAAAGAGAAAAGACAAGCCATGTCCTTCTGTAAACAGATGATCAGGAACTGGTGACACCACAGGGCAGCACTGAGGGATTGGTAGAGGGAGTGTCTTCTCTCCATAGCAACAGAAATAACTGATATCTCAGAGTGGGGCAGCAGCAAGGTTGCCTGAATTGCTACTCTCACTTAAGAACCAGCCTAGTCATTTGTGTTCATCAAGTAACTCGTTAGAATTTGAGCTAAAACAATATCATTAGTGCATTTTTTTTCTTAATTGTACCAGACTGTAATTGCCACTGATCTAGACACATGGTAGTTTCTAATGTTAGGTATCTGAGCTTTTTGCAATTAACTTTGACCCTGCTTCAGTGTTGTTATCATTCTAAACTGATTAGTAGTCGGTATTGTAACTTCAGTAAAAATTTCATTTAAATGAATTTTTCCTTAGCTTTGATGTCTGTTAGTTCAAAATTTTCTGAACAATGGCCTGAGAATCCAATTGTTAGTCCCACCTAGATTAGACCTGTTGGAAGGAATTTGGCAAGTTGATGCTTATTTAAATTCCATTGATTGAGTGAATCTGCTCTCGTTGAGACTAGCAATTGGATTTAGGCCAGTATCTCAGAATCTCTGTTAGTGCTATGCTCTTTTTTGTTTTCATGTTTTGAAATTCTGTTCTGAGTAGATGAGTTGAGGGAGTCTTTAAATCATTTGGGGCCAGAGTAGCTATACGAGATTTACAGCTCTGGATTGTGCGTAAGATTGCCTTGAATATATTATTGACTTCCTGAAACTGCTTGCTGTAGGACAGGGTTTTGCCTAGGAATTTGGCTTAGGTTCTGAATATAGAAGATGACATAGACCATTGGCTTGGATCTACTAGTGTGTTGGTAGAAAGAAATGATGTCACTTCCCTGAATTTAAATAGCTATGCTCTTTTGTAATTCAGAGTCTTGACGTTCTGACACTGCAACTTGCTTTTCTTTCTGACTTCCTCTTCTATGACAGTTCCTTTTATGTAACGTATGTTTCTTGACTCTAGAGACTTTATTTCCTGAGGGGTTTCTGGTTGAATGTCCCTCCCTATAGGTGTTTAATGAAAGATTTCTGTGTATTTATCCTTGTTGTCTAGTCTAGTCTGACTGCCATATCTGTGTGAGCCTTAGCAAACACAGAAGCATCTGTCTAGCAAAACTAGTTTACCTGAAGTCTTTAGAATTAATTCTCCAGGTCAGGTAGTCTGACAGGTTCTCTTTTTAACCTGTATATACAACTACTTTTTTTTTCTTTTCTGTAGAATTTGTCTGAGCGTGAGTCTATTCAGGCAGGATAGATTCCTTTGTTGACTTCTCGCCCCTTTTGTTTTTGGATCTCTTCAAAAGCCTTCTTGTATTTTGTTTCATTTCCTCCTATCCCACCTAGGCTGTTTTATCTAACTTTTGATTCCCCCCCCCTCTTTTTGTTATAGATAGAGTTCATCTCAACCAGCAAAACTGTGGGGAAAGATTTAAAGTTTTTGCTGTCTAAAAGATGTGCCATGGAATGGTAGCAACAAAGAGCACCACAACATCACTGTTTACCTTGATCAGTCATGGGATTTTTTTCCCACTGGTTATCTTCAGCACACGTGTGGTGGAAGGACTGGACTCATGTAAGTATAGCTCTTACTGTCTTGTTTCTCACTCCCTTTGTGGTGGCTCAGGGCAAGCAGCAATAATTGATTAGAACATTAGCATGTGCTGTTGAATTCATAAACTCAGTGGTGCCAAAAAATAAATAAATGTAAAGCCAACCTTGTTACTCTTTTAAGAATTTTGGTGTCCTCTTAACCACAGTGAGAGGTCCCCATGCCTCCTGTTTATGCTTTTGAGTGAAGTATAATTTCTAATCTCTCCTCTGGTGAAGTCTGGAATGTAAATTTATTATGTAGTTAGTTCAAATACAGATGTGTGGTTGTATAGAAGGTGAACAGTGACACTTCCAGATATTGTGGAGGCAAGTAAATTGTCTACAAAGTTTGCTTGCCTGCCATAAAGGAATGGAGTCAGTAAGAGTATGGGGTAAATTTTGGCCTTCTTCCAAACTGTGTTCCTCTCTTTTTCCCTGCCATCTAAGTTAATTGGAGCTGTTTACATGAAGAAGGGGAAAAAGAAATCAGTTTTAGAGATACTGACTAAACTTTGAAGAGTTTCTACTGTGTTCAGAGGGCTGCTTACCTCTTATACCGCATTCTTTATTTGAAATGGATCAGGTTTGAAATTAGTCAGGTAGATAGGTGGTTGCAGCAGGTATGCACAGTCTTAAGGGGAAGACTATTTTTGCTATGACTATTCTTTGACAAAGAGTGGAGATAACATCATTCGGTTTGAGGCTAAGTGATATACAGCTGTTTTGTGTTAGGAATTTGATATCAGTGGGCATATAACCAACAAAGTTGACTTCCAACAATCTTCTGTGTAACTTACTACAGAAGTAAGCTTAAAGATTTGAGATTCAGGAAGATACTCCATTCAAAACTATTCTGTTCTTTTCTCTGAAACTTTCCTTTTCAGTGTTCAGAACAAAAGCTGTTGGATCTCTGTTGGTGGTAGTAATGTGTGTGCAAGAACAGGAAGTCCTTGTCCTGTTATTGTTCAGTAGTCCTTCTTACTGTGAATATTTAGAATGGAATAGAGACATGACACTTTGGTTAGCAGTGTGTCAGACATGATGTATCAAGCAGTTCTATTTCTAGGTTGTCATTGTAATAATCAGTGACTTGTTGGGGAGCTCACTCCGAGATGCCCCAAATACTCCTGAAGTTTCCAGTCAGATGTTCATTTGAATGAGCTAAATTTTAGGTGGCCTAAGAAGATGGAATGCTTTAGCAAGTGACTGCTGATGTCAAAAACTGATGTTGAAAATGACCCTGCATTATGTGTCAGTGACTGCAATGAGGCCTTCAAAGGCCAACACCCAATACGTTTTTGATATAAAGTAAGTATGTCCATCTTGCCACAGTCACTTTATTCTCCACCTTCCCAGTCAAAAATGAGAGAGAGAGGACTCTATGAGTGGTTGTGGAGTTATTGACTGTACTGTGTGTGCCTTCAAGTTACCTGTCGACTTACAGCAATGCCATGAATTTCATAGGATTTTCTTAGGCAGGGAATACTCAGAAGTGGTTCTGCCAGTTCCTTCCTCTGAAATATAGCCTACTGCACCAGGGTTAGGGACCACACTTAGGGAACTTCTGAGAAAATGGAACCACTTGCTCAACACTTCCCATTCTAATGTGTGGCCCCAACAGGATTCTGGCTTCAAGATGCAGTAAGACCAAAGACCTGTGTGAGGAGTCCACATCTATTTGTTTTACTTAAACTCAGTCCTTTAATACTGCCTTTGTGCCTTTATGAGTGACACAAAAGCATATTCATAGGAACAGCTATTTCAATTTAATAATCCCTTAACATTACGATTGTCATGGAATAGGTGCTAAAATGAGAAGGGCTAGGATCACACTTCTGATTATGGTAGGAGCACACAACTATTCCTAAACTGTTTTCTAAGGGCCTGTTTCCAATCTTTCCGGTGCAGCTCTTGGCATCCCCAGCCAACTTTGTCATTGGCCGTGCTGTCCTGAGGTTATGGGAGTTGCTGGACAAGACATGGGGGAAGAGGGGTGGACCACAAATTTGAGGAAGCCTGCCATAAAGAATTACTTTCTGTTTAAAAACTACTACAGAAGAAGTCATGGACATTGTTATTAAAGTACCCTTGGAATTAAAAAAGCAATCCTCCTGGATACCCATGTCTCTAAAGTCTGATTATGATGTAAAACCCTGTGGACAGGCTGATAGTTAAAAATTAGATAGCTGTCCTGAAAAATTAGATAGCTGTCCTGAAATGAGGTTGACATACAGGATTGTAAATACGCATGCCAGAGCCCTTTGTCTCTGACATCTGCTGTCCAGAGGCAGTCCAATTATGCTTGTGTTTACATGAAGTTTCTGTCTAAATACTGTGGCTAAGCACTGATGTGGTGAAATTTTACTATCACTGTTGACTGCACGGCTTTGAAAAGCTGTGGTGGTTTCCTCAAAAACACTCAATTTAAAAGCTTATTAAGATTTTCAGGAGATTTAGTGGGAGATTTGAGATTTGATCTGAGATTTTGCTCAATGCATTTCCCCATAAAAGATTTCTGTTGACTGATTAGTTTTGTTATTTACTTTTTACTCCTGGTGGATATGGGGAATTTGGTGGTGGGGACAAGACACAGCTAGAGATGTATCTATAGATTGTGCGGCATGGCTTCTGTAAATAACTTCTTTAAGGGAGCCATACTAATATGCCTCATTTTCAGAAGGGCATTTCTGTCTGAACTTGGTTGTGGACTATAAAAATCTGCAGTCTCTGTTTTTAAGTGTGTGTACATGCGTGCACGCAGATTTGGGAGACTAACTCTTACAGTTCAAAGTGGAGGAGGTGTAGCCCCTGGAAAGAAAGGGAGACTATACATATGAAGGAAAAAGATACAAATGTGTGAGAGTTAAATGGTTTATGGGACCAAATTACACTGTGTGATATCAGAGTGAAAGATCATGGAAATGATACCCATGGAAGAAATGAAGTAGATATAAGGGAACATACTATCTGAAGCAATTGGAATATAACTCTTGATAGAAAAAGCAATTTAAATCCTGCTTGATAAGGAGTAAAAGGTTCAAAGCTTAGGATTTCAGCTATTACCAAGAGATCACTATGGTCTTTCACATCATGGCAGCCATGTCCAAGATAAAATAAAAGTGCATCAGCAAAAAACAAAAGTGCACCAGCATGGAGATCAGGCTGAGGGCTGTATCAGATCAGGCAGTGGGGCACAGGTTTCCATCCTCAGGCTACGTGGAGAAATAATTTAGGCATATGCATTCATACCAAGCTGCCTTGCAAGTGACAGGAGCAGGTTTGTGTGACCATCTTCATAGCACGCAGGGAGCTGCCCAGCTGCACTGAATGGAAAATCAACTTTGTGGTAAGGGGATATTCTGCATTGGGCTGACAGCCGTTCCACAAAGAACAGTAGCTGAAATTGCTGATGCCATCCAGCTGTATTCCTGTTAAACTGTATACTAATGTGGCAGACAGATGACTGACTTTGTGCTCAGAATGGTATATTCACAACACTGACTTGTTTTCAAAAGGCAGGCACTGCCTTGTTCCAGTGTCTGTTGTGGAATTAATGCTGGCTTACACAGAGTAGGAATAGTAGAGGATAGCCTTAGTTTCTCTATCTCTCACGGCCCTGCCCCCCCCCGCATTTCTACACTTTCTTATTGGAGGGATATTCCTTTGTCTTTGCCCACTTTCTGTTCCCTTGTCCTAGTGGAGCTTTTCCTCCTTAGTGCCATTTCACACCACCACATCTGGAATTTATTTGTTGTGTGCTTTCAAGTTCTTTCTGGCCAGTGGTGATGCTTTTACAGGGTTTTCTTGGCAGAATATTTTTGGGGGGTTGCCTTTGCCTTCCTCTAAGGCTGGGAGAGTATGAGTTGCCCAAGGTCACCTACTGGGCTTCCATGGCTAAGCAGCATTTGAACCACTACACCCCAATGGCTCTTAGGATTTATTTACTTACCATTTATCAAAAGTATTAGTTAAGCTGGCCAGTGGGGTGTAGTTGTTTGAACATTGGACTAGGACTCTAGAGAACAAGGTCCAAATCCCCACTCAGCCATGGAAACCCACTTAGTGATCGTGGGCAAGTCACACTCTCTCAGTCTCAGAGAAATGCAAAGGCAAACCCCTTCTGAACAAATCTTGCCAAGAAAACCCCATGATAGGTTCATCTTGAGGTTGCCATAAGTCAGAAACAACTTGAGGGCACACAACAACTTGTTAAGCACTTTTCTGCCTATCAGGGCTTCCAAAGCAACGTGCAATAAAAAGAATTAGAAATCTTAAACAGATTCTTTTTTAAAAAATAAGTATGCACCTTTGTAGAAATGGATATATCCCCTCATATTGCAGAGGAAAATCTCTGTGGATTGGATCCAGAGTTCCTCCCAATGGAACTCTGACTGTAGAAGTTGCAACTGGAGGAAGAGAAGGGAAATACAGCCTTGTATTTGAGGTCCTGTGTGCTGATTCATCCAGTTTAGTAGCATTTTGTAGGTGTTTCATTTGTTTGGTACTATAACAGATTGAATATTCCTGCTTTCAAAACCCTATTTTTTTAAACCCTTGGAAGGGAAGAAAAAAGGCTTTCTGGGAAAATATCTCAGCAGTTGTGCAGGAGAGAGATTGGCCTGGAAACCTGTAAAACTTGGTGCCTAGTGAGTTTGAATCTGTGTTTCCTCAAACTTATGGATTTTAGGAAACAGGACTTATTCCTATATGAGGATAAGTTAACAAAGAAGCCACATCAGAGAAAGAAAAGGAGAGAAAATGTATGTATAGAGTATGAAACTGAATGAATTAATATGAGTACTGCTAATTTGGCTTTTCATTGAGTATCTTTTAAAACAGTAGATTCCCTGTAAGATAATGAGAAAGCTTCAGTTATGTATCATTTAAGAATTAGCCATTCTTACAACCATTGTAACACCTGTACTTTGTCTTGGATTGCTTGTCTATGTGTAACTGGACCTTATGGAGGAAACACAGAACACTTTAGCTGAGTGGGCTCTTGAGGACAAGCATTTGCCATAGCTCCTAGATGATCAAATATCTCACTGTGTCAGCTGCCTTTTAATTCGGACATAGCCCTGGAGATGCAAGAATGTGTTACCTGGTGGGAGAGATTTGCATGCTGTGCCTCTTCAGGTGGTGATGACTTGAATGTCTGCAGATCTCCACAGTTCTGGAGCACAAACAAAATTTCTAAGTGTACATTTTTCAAAGATCAAGCCTCATAGCTAGCAAGGTCTGAAACATCCCAAACTGTTCTTCTAAGCTTCTTCCAAAATCACAAACCTTTAAAAATGGAACCCACAGCCCAGATGAGATGTGCTTACGATTAGACACTTTTTCACTAGAAGAATTTGACAAAAATTGGTCAGGCAGTGGAATGCATAAACCCCTTCATGTCCTTGTGCAGACCTCACAGTCAGGTAGACACTTTGGGCTATTTTAGGAAGCTTACTAATGATAAAAGGAAAGAAGCCTGGTAAGCAGCTGACAGTCATAGGGGGACCAGAGGGTGGAAAAGAGCTTTGGAGGTAGACAGAGGAAGAGGAATCTAAGAATTTGAGAGATCTTCGAAAGTAACAGGTTCTTATAACAGCACTGACATAGAATGACATTGTAAGGTGTAATGTAACTCCCACTTCAGGAAGCTCAGAGCAAGAGGTAGCCAGAAGATAGCTATGGGCTTTGAAAATAGACAGCAACAGAGATCCAGGAACTTGGGAGATGCTCAAGAGCAAGAGACTGTGCTAACAATAAAGATGTGGAATGTCATTATGAGGCATAGTTTACAGACTACACATGTACAATGTCACTTCCTCCCCACACGAGGCTGAGAGTGCTGTATTTAACTTGCAACAACCCTGCGAGGGTGGATGAGGCTAAGCAATAATGAAGTACCCATACTGAGAACTATGAATCTGTGATTTCCCTTCAAGCCTTATCTCTGTTTACTGGGGCATGATGAACTAGGGACATAAGTATGCATGTGGGGCCAAAAAGCCACCATTGTGAAATGGACATATTTTGTTGATAGCAGCAGAAGTGGAGTTGCACAGATAGCATGTTCCTCTGTGCCTGTGATTGAGGACTGTGTGTTGCAGTTGAGCATCATGCATTGTATGTTATAGTTGCACTTACTGAATTACAGTTGTGCATTGTATATTGTGCACAGTGGTTGTGCATTGTGGTTGGCACCCAGTTATTGATATGTATTACACAATGTTGCTATTCTAAACAGAGATTGCATGGTGCTGCCATAGCATGTCTCCGCATGTGGAAATTTGCACTACTCGGAGGGGATGCTGGACAGCAGCCATGGAGTGAACAAATTTTCAAGCTCTATGAAGTGCAAATCAGCCTAGTACACTACATGAAGCAAAACAAAGCATTGCAAAGATGGTAGAGAAATAAAACTAACAGATTGGTTGTCCCACATTAGTGTTTGCTTAATTGTTTGTGTGTTGTTTACATTTTCTCTCTCTTCTGTGGCATTTGGTATAAAGAAACCAAATACTGTTGTTGTGTCAACTTGTGATAAAAATAGTTTCTTTCTATCAATCTTCAGATTATGGATTCTTCATTTGGCGAGATGATAGCTCCTCAGCCATCTCAGAGTCTAGGCAGGGTACAGTGGTTAAGTAGAAACAACTTTTAAAACACTGGAATATTCATCCACTGGATACAGTAGCTTGATCAGCAATGCACTCTCTGCCAGTTAATGTGTGTTTTCACCTGTATAAATGTTAGCCTAGTTTCCACTTGATTGAAGGCTCAGCTTGAAGTTCTTTGTGTGATCTGCTTGGAGACTTGTTGAAATCTCTTTAACTGGTAGGGAAAAGTAGATTATCTTTCAGAGAAAAAGATAGATTTAATGTATATTATGGTACTTCTGGAGCCCCTTTTAATAAAGTTATGGATATCATGGGAAGGAGTAGATACTGTGATATTTTGGACTTCTGTATTTGTTACTGTGTATATATGATAGCAAAAAAAGGTAATGTATTGTTATATAGAGAGAACTGACACGGTATAGTAGTTTAAGCATTGGACTGTGACTCTGGGGACCGGGGTTAAAACCCTCATTCAGCCATGGAAATGCACTGGGTGACCTTGGGCAATTCATATTGTTTCAGCGTCCAAGGAAGTCAAAGGCATATTGTTTCAGCAACCAAGGAATCATAGAATCATAGAAATGTAGAGTTGGAAGAGACCACAAGGGCCATCAGTCCAATCCCCTGCCATGCAGGAAAACCCTCAAAGCACTCCCAACAAGTGGCCATCCAGCCTCCGCTTAAAAACCTCCAACGAAGGAGACTCCACCACACTCTGTGGCAGCACATTCCACTGCCGGACAGCCCTGACCGTCAGGAAATTGCTCCTGAGGTTCAGGCGGAATCTCCCCTCCTGCAGCTTGCATCCATTGCTCCTTGTCCTGGTCTCAAGAGCAGGAGAAAACAAGCCCACTCCCTTCTCGACATGACATCCCTTCAAATATTTAAACATGACTATCATGTCCCCTCTCAACCTTCTCTTCTGCAGACTGAACATACCCAGCTCTCTAAGTCTGTCCTCATAGGGCATGGCTTCCAGACCCCTCACCATTTTGGTTGCCCTCCTCTGGACCTGCTCCAGCTTACCCATATCCTTCTTGAATTGGGGTGCCCAGAACTGGACACAGTATTTAAGATGAGATCTAACCAAAGGAGAATAAAGTGGTACCAATACCTCCCTCGATCTAGCCACCATACTCCTATTGATGCAACCAAGAATTGTGTTGGCCTTCTTGGCTGCCGCATCACACTGCTGACTCATGTTCAGCTTGTAGTCTATTAAGACTCCTAGATCCCTTTCACACATACTGTTAGCTAGCCACGTGTCCCCCATCCTATATTTCTGCATACCATTTTTTCTGCCTAAGTGTAGGACCTTACATTTCTCTCTGTTGAAATTCATTTTGTTAGCCTTGGCCCAGCTCTCCAATCTGTCCAGGTCCTTTTGAATTTTGATCCTATCATCAGGCGTATTAGCAACCCCTCCCAATTTGGTGTCATCTGCAAATTTGATCAGCGTGCCCTCTATTCCTTCATCCAAGTCATTAATGAAGATATTGAACAGCACCGGGCCCAGGACAGAACCCTGTGGCACCCCGCTAGTCACTTCTCTCCAGGATGAGAATCTGCCATTGGTGACCACCCTTTGGGTACGGTCAGTCAACCAGTTACAAATCCACCTGACAGTAGCCCTGTCCAGCCCACATCTTACTAGCTTCTTTGCAAGAATGTCATGGGGAACTTTGTCAAAGGCCTTACTGAAATCAAGATATACCATGTCCACAGCATTCCCTTCATCTATCAAGCAAGTAACTCTACCATAAAAAGAGATAAGATTAGTCTGGCATGACCTATTTTTGAGAAGGAAGTCAAAGGCAAACCTCCTCTGAATGCATCTTGCCAAGAAAACCCTGTGATAAGTTCACCTGAAGGTTGCTATAAGTCAGAAATTACTTGAAGGCACAAATTTGTTATGTATAGTTGTGTTAAATTATCTATTTTTATGTGTGTGTGTGTGTGCGCGCATGCATGCATGCTATTACTATAACTGCTCAGCTGGGAGGATTGGGAGTATGGAATATTGGAAATGACTGGTATTTGAACATTTGAAGAGACTTTTAAAAAGTTGGTGTGTATGACAGTCAGAGATGAGTTAATTAGGGTCAGTTAGAGTTGGCTTGAGAAAGGTTGGGGCAGAAACAGCAGTCAAAACCGTCAAATCTGTGAGGTCTGTTTTGAAGAAGGTTAATTAGAATAGGTATGCATATAAGCATATATCTACCACTAAGAACAAAGTTAAAACACTGCATTGTAACCAAATGCATTTGAACAGTAAGTGATTGTGAATAGTTTCGTTGTCTTTTGCAAAATAATTTTGTTTATATATAACACTTTGGGGTCATTATACTGATATAAGGGGCTTAAAAACCCTGGAGGCACCAGATCTCATCTGATCTTGGAAGCTAAGCGGGATCAGCTCTAGTTAGTACTTGAGTGGGAGACTGCCCTTGACTACTTGGTGCTGTAGGTTATTTTTCAAATGAAGAATCTAACAAAACCATATCTAAGTATTCCTTGCCTAAGAAAACCTTTTGAAATTCATGGGATTGCCGTGAATGGACAGGCGACTTGAAGGTATGTGTACACACACACACACAGACACACACACACACACACAAATACACACACTGACATAAAATTCTTGATAAAGTTAGGCACAGTGTGTATGGTAGCAGTTTAGGTAATCAGAAGAGTGTCACAAGTGGCGATAGTGATGGAACAAATTGAGCTATCCAAAGACATGTTAATAGTTTTTCCTTGGTGTGACTGTGAATATTGTCATGCATGGTTCTGTGGTGATTTTTGGCAGTACCTGTCAGTGGCAGCTTTTGGGAATGTCCACAAAAGCTCTGTAATATCTGCTGTATGTATGTAAATTTTGCCCATTAGGAAAGTTGCTTGCTGTTTTGTGTATGATCAGGGAAAAATTCATAAGTTGAAGCAGTGCTCTTTTTTTGAAAATGTTCCAGGAATATCTATGATTTTTGTGCTTTGTGTTTAGAAATAAAAAGGGAAAAAATGACAAAAAATACTCTTCTGTCCCACATTTTGTGAAGGAAAAAACTGAACTTGTGAACATTTTTATGGAGTAGCTCACCAAGTATATTCTAAGGACCTCATTTCATTTCAAAATAAGAGTTCTGGGGGGGGGCAATTTCTGATGTAGTAGCTAAAAGCATTAGCTGACTTCCTGGTTCAGCTGTTGGCTCAGCCATGAAGATAATAAATAGCCCTCAGAAATTTGTAAGCATGGCTAAGAATGAAGCTGCATGCTGCCTCCGTACTGCAGGCTGTTGACACACTTACATTCTTCATCTGAAAAGACCCTGTTCATTGCTCTCCCCTGCTTGTTATGAACCCTTTCTTATCTGGACCACAGCTGCAGATCCCATCAAGCATGGCCCATAGGGGATGCAGGGGGTGGGGTGGGGGTGAAGGGATAGATGGCTTACAAAAGGCCCTGCTTACGTCATCTGCAAAAGGGCACAACCAGAACTTCTGTCTGCCAGGCTCTGCCACTTGTCTTCTGGTGCTATGCTTGTAATGACATTAGCATTTCAAAAGAGGAATTACCATAACCTCCAGGTTCTAAGAGGTAGATGGATTTGTCTTTTAATTGAAAGCCTGCTTTGTGACTGATCAGCATGTGCAGTAGATACAAAAGTGAGTGATGGAAAGTTTTGCCTTTTTAATGTACAGGTTGCTACCGACCTAGCCATTTGAAGTGTCTATAAGTGGAGTACTTCCTGTTCATTTTAAAATACTTGAAGAGTTAGCAATAGTGATAGACAGGCAAACCTGTCATGTGGTTGGTTGGTTGGTTGGTTGGCTGGCTGGCTGGCTGGTTTGGCAAGATTTGTTCAGAGGGGATTTGCCCTTGCCTTCCTGTGTGGCTGAGAGAGTATCACTTGCCCAAAGTGAGTTTCTGTGGCCAAGCAGGTATTTGAACCCTGGTCTCCAGAGTCATAATTAAACACTCAAACCAGTATACCATACTGGCTTTCTACTGACAGACAGGAGTAGAATATTCTGTATATGTTTGATAAAAGGTCTGCACAAATCAATTGCTTTTTCAGTTTAAGAGGCAAGACTGATAAATGCATAAAAGTACAAATATCTAACAATAAAACAAAATATTCTAAACTCACAGAAGTCAAAAGTTATAATTTCCAGGCAAGAAAAGAATATCATCTTCATACTAATAAGCAATCTTCAATTGCTATTCTTAAAATTGTTCCCAGATCTGAACAGAGGACTTTAGACCAGCCATCCTAACTATTGTATTCCATTGAGTTGAGCCATGCTGCATATCCACATTTATTCCAGAAGTGGTACTTTTGCACAAGACCTTTCCTGTTGACCTTGGAAGACTGAATCTATGCAGAAGGTGGAATCCCTTGTGCTCGCTGGTATTAGGTTTAGAAGACAAAGTAATCCCATTCTGTAGCAATAGACAGTTAAGAATGCATATACGTAGTTCCATCTTTCCCAGGCTCTGAACTACAGCACACAGCAGACTGTAGCGCTCTTCCCTAGCACATAGACAGTGGTTCTCAATCTGTGGGTCCCCAGGTGTTTTTGGACTTCAGCTCCCAGAAGCCCCAGCCACTATGGTCAGTGCTCAGGGCTTCTGGGAGCTGAAGTCCAAAACCATCTGGGGACCCACAGGTTGAGAACCACTGACATAGAAGGTAAGGCTCTCTTATTGTGTCTACCAGTAAATTTCAGTCACATCATAGTGTTTAGGCTTTTTAAGCAGCTGGGTTTAACTGTATATAGCCTGTACTCTTACATTGTTAGTGAAGAAGAGACAGGTTCTAAGAAGTTCATAATTTACAACGTCTGTGCTAATTTGTGTGTTACAGACTTGTGCACTGATAAATGGGAAGTATGGCTGTTAATCTTCGGAAAGTAGCTTCTGAAATAAAGAAATACTTCCTTCAGCGAAGTGTCTAGTCATTAGGAAAACCTAATATTATTAACATTATAAACCATACATAGTCCTTTTATTAATGAAGCAGTATTGTAAAACTCTCATGGTTGTAAAGGTATGATTAGAAATCTGAGGTACATCTCTTTTATAAACCAAAGATATTTAATCAAATCAAATGAAATCTGAAGATCATAGTACTCAGGAGTTATTTCCATAAATGTATATAGATTGTGAGAAGAAACAAGAATCAAACTGGCTTCTGATTTTGGCTTGTTCTCATATTACTGTTTTAAGTAAACCACAGTGTCTAGCGTTCAAAGTATGGTAAGGTGAATATAATTCAAAATCTCACTTTCCCTTTGGATTAGGAGGGGATAATTCTTCATTTTTATAATAAAATAGGGTAATTTGTGCAGAATTGTGCAGCTGTAACGCATAGGGAAGAGGATTTTTTTCAGGACATAAACCTTAAGAACCTCACTTTCTATTGTGGTAAATCTTTGGCATACATTAGTGTTATGAAAGAGACAACTAGTTCTCATGTCTGTCCTGTGCAGAACAGCACAAAATCTTTTATGAAACTTTTGAACATGAATGCTGTCAGCGAGATATCTAGCAGTTATGACTTCATTCAAAGGATCTGAGAACTCATCAATGCATTTCATTGTCAGGAACCCACTCAAGGCTCTGTCATGACTTCAGCTGTTCCAGAACTGTGACTGCTAGCAGGCTACTGTGTAAACGTCAGCTGGTTCAATGTTATATCTAATCTTCTAGTCTTCAATTGTGTATTAAAATTGATGGCATTTCTTTGTTATAGTTCCTCATGTCATCTTGGGAAGTGGAATAAAGTGCCTCATCTCCTGAATTTTCATTTTGGTGGTCTAGGTCTTAGATTAGAGGTGATAGCATGTTTTAGGGCAGGTATGTTGTAGTATTTGAGGAGTGACCTGAAAATTGAAAGCAGCTTGTTTGGCATGGGTTCTGTGCAGTGACAAGTGGAGAATGTACCTACATCAACCATAAGGCATTCTGAAAAGCTTGAAAATCAGACGCATTCCTCCCTTAATTCTTTTTCTTCACACTCATGTGTAGTTGGCTTTCTATATCTGCAGTAAAGAGAGAGAATCAGTGTCACCCTGCTAAACTACTTGCCACTACCAAGAGGAACCTGTCTTTGAGAAATCTATTATTGTTTTTAAGAACTTCCTTTCTTCACAATCTGCCTAATTTTACTTGGCAGGTCTCAGCAGTAACCTGGGAAAGCACTGCTTGAGGCTTAATAGGAAAGTTAGAGAATGTAGGGTGTACCTATTACGTGCAGATATACTTTGGAAGTAACTGAAGTCATTTCTCAAGGGTGTGGGTCCTATATCTGCCTCTCACCATATACCTAGGCTTTATCTCTGATTCATTGTTTCTTTTGGTTCTTCCAGCTGTCTCCATAGTGACATTTTCTAGGTTTCCACATGTTCTACCTCTCTGGTATTGGCTTTTCCTTCTACCCAGGCTTTTCAGTTTGAAACCCACCTCCCCCAGTATGTTGTGGAGTATAGCTCCTGTCATCCCCAAGCCAGGGTGGCCATTGTGAAAAGTTTGTACTTGCCCCTTGACCCCCACTTCATCAGCATTTAAATCTCTCAGGATTGAGTTTTCAGCTCAGAATGGTTTGATGCTACTACAGCTTGCTTTCATATCCCCTTTAGTGTCTCTGGTTCGTGTATGCTTATGGGAGAACCTTTCACACCTTTTAGCCACATGTCATCTCTGGTGGTTTGTTATAAAGAGTTATGCGTGTAATGACACTCACCTCTGTTTTCATGGAAATAAATGGATGCTCTTTATCTTCAGTTCATTGAAGAGAAAGTGGGATCAGTACAGAGTATCTAGTTAAAGGCCAAAATAATTTCTTCGTTTTGCAACTCTTAACATATAGAATTAATTAATTAATTGATTTTTTTTTCTTCCTGAAGTGACTGGCAACATGGCTAAACATTAATCAGATGCTAACATTTAACAAATAGTATTGTAAATACTAAAGCTCTAAAAGTGGTACAGTAAACTTAGAAATATGGACATCAGCATGTTAGTCCTGTAGTTAATGAGCTGGTTTGTTCACAAGGCACCTTGAGTTTTGGGGGAAAGACAGAGTATAAAGTTATCAATAATAATAACAACACTAAACTATAGAGTTGTATGACATCTGTGGATCTTCTACTCCTGCCGTCCCCTTCCATCTCTACTATAACTATGACATTGTGTTTGAAATTATTAGCTTCCATAGTCAACCGGATGCAGTTTGTTGTTATGTCCAAACTGGTTAGTTTTAATTTTGGTTTCTCAGAACAAACAATTTCAAACTGTAATTAGTTCGGACCTGCTTCAGTTCAGAACTAATTGCAATCCCTGTACTGGACATAATGCAATGGTTAGTTGCAAATGAAGACAAATAATTCTATTTCCCTCCTTGTGGCGTTATTGACTGAAGAAATGAGAGGCAGCAGCATGTAAGCCCGAGTCTCACGCATATAATACTGAATGGTAATATAATGTTTTATCTGAATTAGACCTATCTCTAAACTGAATCAGTATTGTGTAATAAGTAAGTTGAAGAGCCCCTTGTAATTCAGTTTCTATGTAAACAAATGTAGCTATGTTAACTTCACCTCATGAATTAAACTCCATAACAGTCTGCTGTCCTCTAACAGACTTTGGTTCAGTCTGTCAATCACAAATGTTACATTTTTGTTTGCTGGTGATTTTTTTGTGAAGGTAGGGCTAGTGCTAAGGCAAAATGAAGCAAACAAGAGCAGCACCGGAAACAAGAAAAGGACTGGTTCAGGCTTTTCTTAAGTGGCCAGATCCTGTCCCTGTATATTTAAATGTGAAACATGAGGTTGGTTGCAACAACAGAACTGCCACTTCTCCCACCACACACCTGCTCACATCAGCTTCCTTCCAGCCCACTTTAAAACTGTCAAAGAGCGAGCTGTGTGGGTTGAAGCCACAATTTTCTATAACCTCAGTCTGCCTCCTCTCTTTGCACAACTTTTGGGAAGCTTGATTCAAACTGGTGTCAGTTTTCTTCTTTTTTTAAAAAAAATCCCTTGGAAAAAAGTGTTTGTGGATAATATTGTGTAGTCAGCTGTCTGTTGCAAACAATGACCCATGTCAGAGCATCTTAAGTACTGACTAGAACAACTGGAGAGAATTAACATATTCTGGAAACCCGCATGTTAGGCAAGAGTGTGGTGGAATAAAAATACTTCCCTCTTAAGAACATTGACAGTAACTTTGTCTTACACATTGTTCTTGGAAAAACCTCAAAGGCATCATCTTTATGATGAGTCTTAGGAAAAATGAAGCTGCACTCAAATTGCTTTTAGAAGCAAGGACTTGCTTCACTTGGCATTACTCTGCTTACTTGGCTTGAGCAGTAGAAGAAGACTCAGTGATTGATTCTGAGCTGCACTGGGGCGTTCTTACAGTATATTATGGCCCAGTGATATTTCCTCTCTCCCCATCCTAATACAAACGTTTGGCAATATTACTGTGCTTAATTTTCATATGGAACTTTCTCATCTTTAGGAATGGGGGGAAAACAAGTTAATCATTTAACATATGTTGCTGGAATATTTTATGTACATAATCAGTAACTAATGCGTATGATAAGCTAATAAAAAATACTGTAAATTCTTCTTGATATATTTGCACCAAAATGATAGACTTAACTTTAATATGACAGTTTAATGTGAGAATATGTTTCAAACCAGAATTACTTCTGTTTCAGATTATGCCAGTTAAAATAATATATCAAAAACTAGATTCTCTGAATGTGCAAAACATGCTCTTTAAGCAGAATGAAGGGATATGCAGTAAATACAGTGTGTTCTGTCTTGCAAATAATTATTGAGGAGACAATTATCCTCTACCACCTGCTACTTTTGCTTATGATGCATATCTTTGCCTTGCAGTGGATCTATGCAGTAGCTGCAGTTTTTGCTTCTCTCACCTTAATATACTGGCCATATACTGAGTGAGTGTTTTCTAAATTTTTATTCTGATCTGGTAATGGTAGTGAGCCTGAGAGAGCAGCAGTGCTAGTTGGTTGAGAGCTTCATAGCCTAAAGTGCTCTACCTCTATGGTAGACATTAAAGATTATGGGGGCTGCCTTGGGAGTCTTCCATACAGTACCTACTGGGTGATGCACATCTTCATTAGTTACCTGCCTGGAAGGGATAGGATACTTAGTCTAGCTTCCTCCTCTCTTCAGTGCCACAGTTGTAGGAAGGAGGAGGTAGGAAAAGATATTGTTAATAGCAGTAGTTGCATAGCTTAATTCAATTACAGGTGAAACTAAAAGACTACTTCTAAAAAAAAATGTGTTTTGGTATAGTACTGTCTATTCCATGGAGATTTAATACCTGGCAGATCTACTTTTGCTTTTTGATGTAAGAAATAGACCAATATAGAAAAACAGTAGTTTATGAACTAGCCATTTGCTTAGAATTAGTTCTTTCATCCACAGACCGCCTTCTGGTTTTCATCGAAGTAGTCTTCATTTCAGCAGCTGAATTTGAGATAGAGGAGCCTTTTGTTTTGCTACTTTGGGGAGTCAAATCATCCAGAGTTCTCCCAGTGGATACTGGTCCGTCATACACACCTCTCTAGTCTCCTCTAACTACCAGGAGTTCACCAGGATCTTGCATAAAGCCTGCCAAAACTATATAGATCTCAGGAGACTTGGAAGACATTTGTTTACATGGGGAAATGACAATAGACAATGTTTTGGACTAAGAAGTTAGGTAATAGTCCAGTGAAGCTACATGTCCACCTAGAGAATCAAAGAACTGCATCCAGAATCTCTTGGTGAATCTTCCTTTGTCTGAGTTTAGATTTAAGCCTGTTAACATTCAAATTGCATGGAAACAAAGATAGACAAAGAACATTGAAAGATAGGTGAGTGAGACTCAGAGTGGTTGAACTGAGAGTCGCAAAATGCCATTTGAAACAGATAAGTTGATTTACAGCCTGGCTGTGGAGTGATATTGAGTAGGGTTCCAAGTGTGCTATCTGTAGCACATGGCAAAGCTGTGGCTTCCACTTCAACTTAGATCTTATAAGGGCACTATTTGCCCAGCATTGGATATTTTGACTGCTTGGGCAAAAAGTATCCAAGACCATCTTGCACAGTTGGCAAAGACAGAAAATATTTGTGGTAGCAAAGAAATAAAGAGGTGACCACCTAGTACCTGATCTGTTAAAGAGAACTGCTGTATCCAAAGCTGCATATCTCTTCAGCACCTGTCTTCGATGGAATCCTTGGAGTCATTGGCCTGTGCGGAGGATGGCATGGGAACTCGCAAGTCAAAAAAAGGCACAGACAAGTTCAAAGCCCCTCAGAGTCCCACACTGAAGTAATAGGAATTACTGGATAAAATCTGCCTTTGTTGGGAACATATGCTGACAGAGCTGTGTGTGTGTGTGCGAGTGTGCGCTTTCAAGTTGCTTATTGACTTAGGGCAACCTCATGTATTTCTTAGGATTTTGTTAAGCAGGGAATATCCAGAGTTTGTTTTCCACTGCTTTCATTGTGTCCCCTCAACTCAGTAAGATCTTGTCCTTCCTCCATACACAGATAAGTTGTGCCTCCTGAGTAGCATCTTATTTTGTGAGCAAGAAGCATTTCTCCACTACATCCATGCTAGAGAGTTGCATGGGAAATCCTACAACTTGCAGGTTCATCATGAGTCAGTACTAACAAGGGGCAGCCTTTAGTAAAACTCAATTTTCAGGTGGCCCATATCCTTCATTTATGTCTGTCCGCATATCTGATATGCTGTGATACTGATCCAGGTCCGCACACTACAGAGAGCTTTTATGCAGATTTTCAAAGGAGTACTTCTAGCTGCCAAAGAAGCAAACTGGTTTTTAACACTGAACTTCTTAGTTGGAGGTATGATACAATAAAAACCTCTCTTGAGTTCTCATTGCCTGCTTGTTCTGCCTGTCTGCATTAAAGGTCTTTGAATTGCAGCTATAACTGTCAGTGGCTTCAGTTTGGCTTTTTAGATATTTAAATGCTTCAGTAGTTAAAAGAGCTTGGGCACAAATGTGTTATTACAAAAAAATCTGGCAAGCCAACAAATCCTAATATTGATGACTTACTGATTAACAAATATGTTGAATTTTATTGTGTTCAGTCAAAAGAAAACAGATCTAGGAGAATTTTTTAATGAGAAATAGGCATGGCTTCTTTCCTTCTGGGATCCTATAATAAACTGTGAATGTCTTTTCTTACTTATTTTCCTTATTATAGTTAAGTTTTATGTTGTATTGTTAGAAATAAAAGGAGAACAAAATGTGGTGTAGATGTGTGTAGGGTCCTAAAAGATGAATTACATTTCCTCTGTAAAATTAGAACATGCTACAAAATGTTATCTGTAACAGAAAACTCTTGAATGTTCCTGCTCGTGGTGGGACTGGCAGACTTCCTCCGTGGTTTGTTAATCATGGCAGAAGGTTAATAAGCATGTGATATTGGTGGTGTTGCCGCATGTTAATTAAGATAAATCAACTCTGTGCTGCTTGTGAATCACCAGCTGGTGACTGCATTGGTGCAACACTGTAATTAGTCTTTATTCTGTTTTTGATGCCTTTTATTTAAAATGCTTTTGGGAAGTCTGAAATTACTGAGCATATTTTATACTGGGTAAATGCTTACATCTAATTACATAAATGTGGAACTATGATTACATAGACAAATCCTTTTACTTGAGTGCAATCTCATTCAGTTTATAAAAAGTAAACCCCTTTTCAAAGGGCATCCTTGACGAGGAAACATTAATTTCCCAATAATGACTTGATAAGAACAAAACCAGAATGGAGCAAAAATATGCTTGTTTCTTTACTGTGAATTCAATGACATTCAAAAGAGAATGAATCAGTTGAAATGAAAATTCCCTTTAACAGTGAAAATAGATTGTGATTGTTCTTATATTTAAAACTCATAGTGCTTGTCCACTACTTATGGGGTTTGTATGGAGGTAAACAAGTAGATTAGTCTTTGAAGCTCGACTGTTTTGTCCTGCTTCCATCCCAGCTATTGCAGCAGGTTTAGGCGGGTGACGTTTCTGTAATTTGCTTCTCTGGCATGTAACAAACCATCTACTAGCTTGCTTGAGGATCTCTGATCTACAAAGGGGACAGATATAAAATTCTGATATTTGAGTGTTGGACTGAGACTCTGGAGACCAGGGTTAAAATCCCTGCTCAGCCATGGAAACCTACTGGATGACCCTGGACAAGTCACAATCTCTCAGCCTCAGAGGAAGGCAAAGGCAAGCTCTCTCTGAATAAATCTTACCAATAAAACCCTGTGCTAAGTTTGCCTTAGGGTCACCATAAATTAGAAATTACTTGAAGGCACACAACAGTAAGGGGAATAAGAAGTCCATATCTTATTCACAATTTGGGCTGTTGAATTCCATTATTTCAGCTAACATTTTCTGTGTTGTGGAAAATGAAAGAAAGACTCACTAATTTGTAACAAACGATAGCAACTTGCAACAATTTCAAGTATTACTTATTTTTCATTACTTAAATTATGTTCAGCTTTTCTCCCAACATGGATCTCAAAGCAGTTTACATCTCAAGGCAGCTTACAATGTACATATTCACCTTTCATGGACTATCATCTACTTAATAGAAAGTATAAATAGTCATTCTGAGGTGGAAGCGTTTTTAGATAGATAACTACACACAGACGTATATACGTACCAGCTGTGTAGCTACAGGGGGAGGAGAGATGAAGGCATCGCCCACTCAATAAAAACTCTCCCTTCTATGAAAATTTCTAGCCCTGCAGAAAATGAAACATTCGAAATCATTCACACCTGGAACATAGTCCTACATTTGCTGTGTTCACATACCTTTGGTAACCTTTCCTGCTCTTTTTCTTTGGGTTCCTAAGCTGTATTTCTAAACATTCAACTGAAGTTTTAAGTTACTGCAATGCAAAAACTTGGAGACTGAAGGAAAAATCAGTGGGGTCGGGAAGAATTCTTGTTGGGGGGCTGGGTACTCATTTGTTAATGTTCTGTATTCAGTGCAGTAAGGTGAGATGAAGTGATGAATTAATTCTCACTGTCACAAGTGCTTGCTATATGAAATGTATGTCTTGGTCTCTTAATGGCCTTGGATTCTGAGTGACAACTTTTACAGTTAGGCAGCAGCTCAAACTTGCATCATTGAACAGTTTAAATGAGAGTATAGCCAAAGACTTTTGTGCCTTGTCTTCCCTTTTCTTCTTTGTCATTTCTTCTTACTGCTTCCATTTTACTGTGTTTTTGACAGTTATCACCAATTTTAATTGCTCTCTGTCTTCTCACTTTTTTGAAAATGGAAATGTCATAATTGGAACATGCCAGGAGATTTGTAATTCCAGTGGAATTGTGATGAGTTGAGATTACTGTGGCCATGATCTCAAAGTATTGGATGCGGACTAGCAGTCAGAAGCTGGAGAATCTTTAGAAGTGGCAACCTAAAAACAAGAGATGACTACAAAATGGCACCTATGGTGGCAGAGTAGTAGGCCGCTCAGAGGGGCGGGGTTTGAGATGCTGGTATCTTCCAGCTATCACTCATGCCTCTTTCCTCAGCTGTGATTTCGCTAGCCTTGATTTCACAGGCTGTTGAAATGCAGTAGATCTCAGTGCTTGTTTTGCTACGTACCTTAATAGCATTTATTTCTTACATAGTGCCTTTTAGAAGTATTCATCAGCCTTTGACATTTCCACAACTGGTTCTGTTACAGCATAGAACTGAAATGGATTTAATTGGCATTGACACAAGATACTGGCACAATGTATTCAATATTGTGAAGGTGCCAAATATTTTTCTTATGGCACAAAAGTTGAGTAAACAAGAAACTGGCAAAGGCTGGTGCCATTTTGACACACACCCCAAATTAATATTTGATAGAAGAATATTTACCAGCAATTACAGCTGTAAGTCCGTTTGGTTAAGTGTCCATCAGATATTTAGATCCTACAGTTTTTCATGTTTCTTCTTTGGCAAAATTGCTCTACCTTTGTTGGGTTGGATGGGGGACGATTGGTGGAAAGCAAATTTCACGTCTTGCTACGGATTCTCAATTGGATGAGGTCTATACCTTAGCTGGGACAGTCGAGGACATTCAGGCTCTTGGGTCTGAACTACTCCAGTATTACTTTGGCTTTCTGTTTAGGATCATTTTCCCACTGGAAGGTGAACATCCCAATCCCATGTCCCTAGCAGACTGCAACAGGTTTTCTACTAGAATTACTTCATACTTGCTCAATCCATTTTGCCTTCAAGCCTAGTGAGGTTTCCAGTCCCTGCTGAAGAGAGATGTCTCTGCAACATCATGCTTCCATCTCCATGCTTCACTTGGGAGATCCTGTTTCAAGAGTGATAAGCACTTTTAGCTTTCTACCACACATAGCATTTTGTGGCAAGACTCAAAAGTTCATTTTTGGTCTCATCAGATAAGAGAATGTCTTTCCATGTGTTTGCTGTGTCTGTCACATACCTTTTTGCAAATGAGTTTTGTATTATGGATTTGTTTCAGCAGTGGCTTTTGTCATAAGTTTGTGTCCTATGGATGGTTTCTCCCTTTGGCAGCAGATCTCTCTGATTCTGCTGGTACCATTGGCTTCTTGGTTGCTTTTCTCACTAATGAGCTCCTTATCCAGCCACCAAGTTCTAATGGAAAACTGTGTTTAGGCAGAGTCACAGTTGAGCTATATTCTTTCCATTTTGTAAGTGGATTTAACTGGGGATGTTCATGGTTTAGGATATATTTTTGCAACCCAGCTTGAGTGGTGCTTCTGCACAACTTCATTCCTTGATTCGATCGTTTCCGCTCTTCATTGTTCTCTTTGTGTAACTCTGGTCTCCAACACACTCTGAAGTGTTCTAGGAACAGGTATGTTCAGTCTCAGATCATATGGTGGTACAATTGTATGAAGATGGATTCCATTCAGCTTCTAATGTGACTTCTGTCGTGGGTTGTACCAGAGCTTATTTAGGCATGTTTTTAAAAAGGCTGGATGGGGGACCGTTGGTGGAGAGCAAATTTGCAGGTAAGAAGTGCTAGTTTGTTTTTCTTAACTTTTACATTTCTTTCTTACCTTTGTCTACTTTACTTTGCACCTTCACCATGTTGAGTATCTTGTGTACATCAAGTAGTAACAATGCCAATTAAATCCATTTCATTTCCAGGGTGTAATTGAGTAGTCAGGGTGAGGGTGAAGAATCCTTTTGCAGGATACTGTAAGTTGCTAGAAATGTCCCAGTGTTACTTTCAAATAATGTATTACCTTTGTTTATTAAAATATTTCTAGTCCATCCTGCATTTGCTGATCTCAGGGCAAATTAAAATCAGTTTAAAACAATTTTATAAATCAAAATAAAACCCACAATCAGATCATGACCTTTTTTTTTATTTCACTAGGCCCCAAATACATAAGAGAACAGCCAGGTTTTAATTTTGCCCTAAAATAAGATCAGTGTTGGCACTAATCTCTAAGGGACAGACATTTCACAGTTGGGGGTCTGTAGCTGAGAAATCTTTCTCCAGGTAGTATGCTGCTCCCAATAGGAAGAGGGTCCCTGGTGGGTTTTAATAGTAGGGAAAGGTGCTCCCTGAAACAGTGCAGCCCAAGAATAATGTCATGTTCTTTCCCCCATGCAGTGTTTTCATTGTAGGCTTTTTTTTTCCCTCAGCAGTCTGTCCACAGCCACCCGAGCCAGAGAATGGAGGGTACAGATGCCATCCAGCACCCTGCAAAGACCCATTGACATCTGACAGTGTCATAGAATATTTATGTGAGGAAGGCTACCTGCTGAAGGGAGACTACAAATATTTGACCTGCAAGAATGGAAAGTGGAATCCAGACATGGAAGTTACCTGTAGGCTCAGCCCAGGTCAGTTATGGTTCAGGATGAATATGCTAATTTTCTTTTACATATTCGTCTTCTTGCTTAGTGTTTCTCAGTACAGGAACATAAACCAGCATGTGGTCACACTCCATCAAATACATTGAGTTAATCTTCTTCAAAGACATTATCTTCACTATGCCTCTCTCCTTTATACAAGTGCAATTATCACATTGTTCCCGATAAAATTGAGGGAACTATAATTTGGTGAGATGCAGAAATTTAGTTAGAAATCTTCTATGCATCAACATATGTATGATTGTGCATGTGAGTGAGAATGCATGCTCATGGGCGCCCCCCCCCCCCGAGTTCCAAGTTGGTAGAAAGGTATGTGCAACCTGAATGTTCCCTTTTGTTCTTCTTTATCACGTTGCTGTTACCCATATCTGTTCCAAAGGACTATATACCATATGACTGTCCAAATTTTGGATTTTAACTCTAATCAGTCCTCATCAGTACAGCCACTAGTGAGAGCTGATGGGAGTTGCACTCTTAACAGAGTCAGGACATCCTTGTGTTCTTCATTCATGTCTTAGAGACTAAAACATGTACTTCCTGGACCTAAAGCACATGGTTATCATATTGTGTGAATTTGTGGAAGGGAAGTTTTTGATATTGTCTAGTTATACCCTGCCATAACACATTATATCCTTTGCTTAGTTCTGCCTGTTTTGAAAATAACTTTTCCAAAAGGAACTTGACAGTTGAGTCTTTGAAGATTCCTTCTAGTTGAATAAGAATTCCTTTCCCATGATAGGAAGCCAAAAACTCTATAGGAAAATGTTTCTCATGTAGCTTTAATTGACCATGAGGTATTGGAGAAGGGGGAGGAAAGGAGTGTATAACTGAACAGAAATTTGTGGAAGGAAAACAACTCCCCTGCAAACTTGGATCTAATGCTGAAATCAGTATGTATACTTTTAAAGTGTTTGAGGTAGGAAAGGGGTGGGGTTCTTTTTCTTCCAAAAGAAAGGGCATTAATTAGGTAGGAAACACAGCAGTCTCTTCACTTTCAAGCCCTGGCTTGTCTTAGACTCAGCTTCTCACCTTCCCAAAACATTTTGCCAATGTGCTTCATGAGACGGCGACTCAGTCGTATGAACACACAGGGAGAATTCAACTCCTTGTTCCCCTGGGATAAAATAAATTTCAAAAGATTGTTTTTTAAATGTAATTTTCGCTTACATTCAGGAAACCAAATTGATTCATCACAGGAAAGTATTCTGATGGCCAGATGATAGCAAATGTTGTCTGCGAATTGTGTTGAGAGTGTTACTTAGTTGACATGGGGAAGTACAGTTCTGTCTTATTTATGTACATGTCTGAATGCATTTGGAACCAGAGTTGACAGCCAGGAATAAAGTTTATAGTGTGTATGCAGGAGCATCCCAGTAATTGTACTTTTTTTTTCCATAGGCCAGTTTACTGAGAGTCTGCTTTGATGATAGGAAATAGGTGCTTCCCAAAGAGAAGTCATTTACAATGTCTTTCTGTTTTCATTTTGTAGATAAAGGTTCTCCTCCAAGTGTAGGGGTGCCTACACTATCCATAGTGGCTTCCACAGCAAGTTCAGTAGCTCTTGTCCTTCTCCTAGTTGTTCTATTTGTTTTGCTGCAGCCGAAGCTGAAGTCCTTTCATCACAGCAGGTGAGCTCGTGGGAATGTGTGGGGATGACGTTCCTCAGCTAGAAGTCAGATGCTTCTGCATATTAAATGGTCACCATTTCCAGAGCAATGATCATGTTAATCTTTTGCAGCAAACCCAAAAAAGAGTCTTGTGGCATCTTAGTTTTATTTTGCATAAGCTGTCGTGGATTTTGTCCCGTGAGAGCTTATGCCAGTTAAAACCTGCTAGTCTTTAAGGTTCCACAAAACTCTCTGATATGTTTGCTTACAGGACATATGGCATGCTTCTTGTTTATTCTGTTGCCCAACAGCCATTCTCTCTTTCCTTTTCTTTCCTCAGATTTTTTTCAGTCTTTTACTTTTCCCTCTGATTGAAGTATTCTTTTATTCTGTGAGGCAAAGAATCCATTAATGTTCCTTGGCAAAAAGCAGCTGTCAGGCTTGCTGATCCTGGAGCAGGTCTGTGCAACTAAGACTGATTATAAACCTGCGTAATGCAGCCTAACAGCTGCATGTTTTGGCCTGACAGAAGTTCAATAAGCCTCCTATTTGTATTGCCTGCAAAGGATTGTAAAACCAGGATGCTTTGGGATTGGTTTCAGTTTCATTCATCTCAAGTTGTATAGGTTTCTCCTAGTGACAGCGTTCTTGCGATCGATTTACAGGATTCAGCTCTGGTAGTTCTTCGTGTTCTCTGTGACTCACACACATGGGTCATTCTGCACTTGCATGGAGATCCTCAGAACCTTCTACAGCTGCATTTTGGCAGTGACTCAGCTCCCTCGCTTGCACAGATATAAGCTGTGTGTTCTCAGCACAATCCAGTTCCTTTTCATCTGCCATCACAGTAGGATATTTAGAAAGTACTCAAACATTTTGGCATTCTCTGCATCACCAGTTCTCCTCCTCCATGGGCTAATGGCCTCAAAGGTTTCTTTAATAGGTGTTTAACCTGTGGGGCAAAGATACTACGTACAGATGGTCATGTGCATGGTCTTGTCTGCCTTGTCAAAGACCAGATTGTTCACTCATGCCCATATTGCCAGATCTTTGCTCAGCAAGCAAGGAGAAATACAGTTTCCTATCTTAAAGCTTTCTAGGTATAAGGAGCCCTCCAGACTGTGACCATTACAGCTTGCAGTAAGCTGCTTTATATGACTGGTGTGACATCTTTGGCTGTGGAATACCAGCCAGATTGCTTGTCAGGCCAGATTTTTGTGGCTGCTGCTTGAGCACGCTAAGTAGGAACATTAGCATCCTTGGCTCTGAAGTCTGTAAGCGTATCTTCAGGGGGCAGAAACCTAGAGATGTTCCTCTCATCTCTGGGAAACATCTAGAGAAGCAACTGCAGAATAAAAAGTCCATCTTGTACAGACACACTAGAGCTGAAGATAAACCAGCTATTGATTCTCCTCGTGCCAGATTCAGCTGCATTGGAACCTTTGGTCCACATTCAGGAGCCTCACCCACTCTCATCTTGCATCCTAACCATCTGTGTCTTACTCCACTAGCCTTCTTTTGGAGAGAATTGCTAGGGAGATGGATATTCATTCTTCTGACAAAGTCCAAATTGTTGTTTCCTATCCAGAAGGGAAGATTCTGAACAATTTTTCTGTCTCCTGGAGTCCCATCTTCAGCCATCACCAGAAGGCTCCAGGCTTGACCCCAAGGACAACTGAACATGGTCATAGAACATGTCAAACTCAACTGGGAACCTTACTAGACCGATACTGGAGTAGGTCTCAGTCCCAAGAAGATTCAGTCGTGATTCCAATGTTCCTTTTCCCTATCGTACTTTTATGGACATGCACGACACCATCATTATTGGAGAAACTCTTTGCATTCTCCACCTTATTACTGAGACAGATACCAGCTGTATTTGCAAGATCCCTCCATTATAGTTTAGACCTGTATTACAACTATTATGCTGCTTGTGAGGATTCGTACAGAAAACATTGGGACTTGTATTACAACTACTATGCAGCTTATGAGGGCCCTATAAAGAGCTCCCTCACTTTCTGTCTTACATGATCTCCAGACCACAGTACCCTCTGCATTCATGATTACCTCTGCTTCTACCATGAGTGCCAGTAACATCTCTTTGTCCAGCCAGTGAACTTTGTACTCAACTGCCAATCCTGCTGATCCCAGTTTTTCCTTGACTGGACACTAACATGACACTTCCTCTACTTAATATCTTGTCTCACCTCCTCCTCCTTAACCTCCTAAAAGGCTTGACAGGGACACTTTTGCAGAGTTGTCATTGTAGGAGGAGTTGGATCTTTCAACAGTAGAAGATCTGTCCAGTTCCTTTCTTGATCCCCTTTTTGTGGTATCAAAAGTCTCTCTCTCCATCAAATGGTCTGGGCACCTTTTCAGAGCAGATTTCCAGAATTGCTAAGGCTCTAGACTTTCAAATTAAAGAACCTGAGCCACCCTTTACAGATTCAGTATTTAAGAGAAGATTGAACCTGAATGCAATTCTCCATCAGCTGTCCTTAAACTTCTGGCATTGTGGAAGGTGGCCCATTGCTGCTGGCAAATTCTAGCCTCAGTTCCCTCTGCTTCAAGAAGAATTGAAAATCTCTACTGAGTGCAAGAAGAAGATTGTGTTGTGCTCTTCAAGCACTTGCAGCCAAACACAGTTATCATTGCAGCAGCAAAATCCAGGTCCTCCAGAAAGACCCTTGCTACTTCGGTTGATAAAGAAACACTTAAGATAGACACCATGGCCCATGATACACACACCACAGCAGCTGTTCTTTGGGGACAGATTGCCCCCTTCACCTCTTGGATACTGATAAGAAGGCAGCTTGGAGGCCTCCTGTCTGAAGCAAATAATTTAGCAGCTCAGCAGATTACCACAGGAAAGCATGTGGTGGACTGTCGTGTGAAAGCTATGGCTAATACCATAGCTGTCCATAGACGTGTCCAGCTCTGATATGCCAGTATGACCCAAGGTGCAAGGTCCATGATCCAGGATATTCCTTTCAATGAGCAAGGGTTGTTCTACTCTTCTACAAGTGAAAAATTGTAACACAGCCAGAAGATGAAGTTGATGGCTAAAAAGTATGGCCTCTAGTCACAATCTTCCCAATAATTTCAGTCAAAGTTGTACTGATTCAGACCATTTCTGTTTAAGCAAATTTCTCATTCTCTACCTTGTCAACACTCTAGAATGCCTTCCCAGAATTCTTCCTCTTCCCATGATTCGTACAACCAGTCAAAACACTTTTTCTTCACCAAGAAACCTCCACACAACTCCAAGCAACACTTTTGACTCTCTCTTTCACCAAGCTTCTGCCAGCTCCTTTTCTCCATTTCACAAGAGGCTAGCCCTGATTTTCCATAGATGGGGCACTGTCATGATGGATGCATGGATCATCTGTATAATTTGACAAGAGTATTCCGTAGAGTTCCATGAACTACCCATGGCGGGCACCTTTGAACAAATACAGGCTTCAGACCTTCTTTGCCAGGAGATTGCAATATTCCTACAGGAGGGAGTGATAGAATGGGTCAATCTATTTCTGATGCACCTTGTTTTCTATCAGAGGGACTTCAACATTCCCAGACAGGATGGAGGCCTGCACCCAGTTTAGTTCCTTTATTCCTCACAAATGAATTGGGATGGTCACCTGGTTGAACATGCTCCTACTCTGCAGAAGAGAGTGGCTCACCTCAATAGTCTTGTGGAATATGTACTTGCCACCTCAATAGTCTTGTGGGATGTGTACTTGCATATCAGTATCCACTCTTCCAGCAGGCACTTCCTCCGCTTATGTGTCAGCCTGGAACATTACCAGTTTTGTATCCTCCTCTTCAGCCTGGCAACTGCCCCAACAGTCTTTACAGAATGTCTAGATGTGGTAGCATCTTGGCTATGCATCAAAGGAGTCTCTGTCTTCCAATATTACACTAAATGGCTGATAGTCTCGTTTTCTTTCTGCAAAGCACTACAAAATGTCCATCTTGGTGTCTTTGTTCAGGATCTGGGCTTTATGATAAATTGAGAGAAGTCCTCTGTAATCCATCTTGATGTATCCAGTTCATAAGGGCAGTGCTTGACTCCGTGAGGTCCAAAGCCTTTTTACCAAAGGACAGGGGGTCCTCTGCTGCACAGCTACCTATGTTCCTGTATTATTATAGATTGAATGCTTAATCCTGATCCAGTGCAGCTTTTGATAGAGCAATTCTGTTGTCAATTCTGGCATCCTCAATGTCTTAGCTTGCTATTCTACCATATGTGTGAGTGACAGAGACTACAAAGAAGAAAAACAGATTGCCTAACTGTAACCGTGGTTCTTCAAGTGGTATCTGTGCACTCACATAACCTGCCCTCCTCCCCTCTTCATGCTGTCGCTTTTCTCCAGGCCTCCCACAGGCAGACTTGGAGCTGGGTTTTGGCAGGAATGAGTGGCTTGTATCTATGCAAGTCAGGGGATGAGGTTATTGCTTAAACATAGCTTTAAGATGCTTATAAGGGTCTCCATGCAGACACAGAGTGACTCATATGTGTTGAGTGTATATATGACCACACGAAGAATCACAGTTACATGCACGCAACCTGTCCTTATAGGTATACCTTGGCAGTGGGGTGGAACACCCAAACTGATAAATGGTGGTTGTCAGATTGGCAGTACCTGCCCTTAGAGTTTTGGCAACTGTTAGCCTTTCTGCCAGAAAATTGCTTCATTACTTGGAGGTGATGATGGAGATTTCTGAATTGCTGCCAGGATGATACCTTGTGCATTTCTGTAGTTCCAAGATTGTGATGAAATCTGGGGCTGCTGATGCTTGCAGAATGGTAGTAACCATGGACAGCAAAATGTGGAAGTTGTATTTGGATGGGAGAAAGGGTTTAACCTACAGGTGTAATTACTGTTTGAACTGTTTACTTAGGATGGCTGTTTCAAAAGGGAGAGGTGTCTGTCATGAAGTAGCTGTTCCTATAGTGCAGATGCTAGCATGGGGGATTTTGAGTCCAGTCCTCAGCTCATTTCACATGGAATGTGTTACTCAGTGAGAAAGAGGAAAAGAATCTTCTTTTGAAAGATAAAAAAGAACAATTTCATGAAAACAACAAAACAATCATGAAACCTTCCTCCCTGACTCACATCTGAAACAGAGGGATGCCGTCTGGTATGGGAAAAGATATCTGCCTCATAACAAGGCAGTAACTCAGGGCTGCATCCATTATACCACACAGACATTATTCATTGAAGATAGTGCTAGAAACATCTGCAGTGTTCTTTTTTTGGAGTATTATGTAGGCAGTCATGCCCCATAATAACAGGCAATGCTTTTTTTCCCCCTCATGGTTAATTCCTGTGGCAGTCTTGTTCCATCTGCTGTTCAACCTTTTACACTTTCCAGTCTTGTATATCAACAAAATTACATTCAAACAGTTTCACTTCTGCTCACTTTTGGGATGAAGGTAAAAAGAGAAAGAGAGAA
This sequence comes from Iguana delicatissima, assembly GCA_948472985.1. Lineage (NCBI taxonomy): Eukaryota > Metazoa > Chordata > Lepidosauria > Squamata > Iguanidae > Iguana > Iguana delicatissima. Next base: position 33,931 of record CAOKZL010003274.1, on the reverse strand, counting down.
ATACCTCTGTGTTGCTTAGATTCTGAAGTTTCCCTAGTAATTCCAGCATAAATTATCCTTAACTATGACTTGTGTTATCATAGAATCTGGGGACCCTGCTTGAACTGGGCTTTTTTAAAAAATCACATTTAAAAACTGTTGGGGCTTTAAAAAAAAAAGAATAGTGGGAGAATGCCTAGAAAAGATGTCTGGGCATGCCAAGAATTCTCTCTTCTTCCATAGTCTGCTAAAATCTATGGACCATTCTGAGATGTGACATTTCTGGTGTGTCCAGCTGCTGTTAAGTAGGGCTGGATCCTAAGCACTCCATTGATTAGTCTCAGGTTAGCAGAATGAGGCTTAAAATTCATGAATTCTCTTGACACACACAACATTGCCCATTGCTCTGATTCCAGAGGCAGATTGTTGGTTTGTGAAGACTAGTAGTATTGTGATGATTTATAAGATCTTAGATTACAGAGTTATGGCTTCTTGTCCTAATTATAGTGTTGCGGTGATACATGGTCTTCAACTTTTTCTTGGACCCCCTGCCTCAGTCTGCAGTATAATAATAACCTGCCTCACATTGTTATGATAAGAACCATAGGAGGAGGAGTTTAAAAGAGCTTTAAGTATGCAGGAAGGGTGTTACTTCTGTTTGCAAAGGAAAGGGAGGAGCAGAACATACTGTTCTGACTGCTGCTAGACTTGAGGCATGCTGGCTGTCACAACAACTAAGGAAGTCCTCTGCCTCCTTTCCTTTTCTGTTGTCACTTTGCCTTCCACTGCCAGGCCACTCCAATTGCTTTAGCAGCACAGCTGCCAAAATATACCCAGCCTTCCTTCCAAATTTGGAGCTGGTACTTTCCCCAGCACTGCAACTTCCAAGTCTTTGGTTCTCCTTGTTCACTTTTCACCATGAGCAGGAGATCATATGTTACTAGTTTAGTGAGCATGCTGTGAGTATGCTTCTCAGCAGCAGTGACAATACATCCCTTCCTAGCATTTGGTATGTTATTTGAGGCTGTGTCGTACCATATCAGATGCTCAAGGATCAATCTGTTGGGAATGTGGATGGTGCCCACTTTCACCAGCTCAAGAAATAAGAGATTTGGGACATCCCATGTGACCTTAATAAAGGACTGGAATTTAAGCCTGCAAATATGGGATATCTCATATAAAATGAAACACCTGGGAACTCTTTGTGGAACGAGGCCAGAGTTGCAACCTGATTATGCTGTCTCATTTAAAACTTAAACATTAAGAAAATAATAAGAAATTTTATGTTCAAAAATAGCTCATTTATCAACTTTACAGTAACATTATAAAATATAAATATCTTACCTGGGCACTCAGTCAGAAGCACATAATAGATTTTTATAGATTTGGTAATTTAGAGTATTCTGCAAGATCTAAATGGCACAATATTAATTACTGACAATTGAACCTTCAACTGGGCCAAAAGCTAGCAGAAGAGCTACTAAAATCTGAGTGAGGGTTCAGCCTCATAATCTATTTTCCGTGCCAGCAAGCAATTCTGGAATGTATGAGGAATGAATAATGTGAGTATGAATTGGGCACAAGATATATTTATGCCTCAGTGAATGGTGAGGGAGAGAACCACTGTTTTAGGGAAATCTCAGATAAATCTGAGTGTCTTATGTATTTTGCTTGTTTGTTTTTCTTCATAAAATCGAGCAGTGGTGAAAATAGTGCTTTTATCTCGTTCATTTTTTATTTATCTCATTCATTTTTTCTATTTGCACCCCAAGGTCAGTCATTCAGAGCCAGATGAAAAATGGTGCTTACAGGAGGTATACATTCTTTTAGAATTAAAAAAAAAGTGTGAGTCCCAGCATATACATAGTTGAGGAATTCAGTATGAATTCAACTCTAGAACTGAGCTCACAGTTACTTTGGGCCCCCCTCCAAAAAATTCAGCCTTCGTTCTTCAGTGTGGCAGCTGTGTGCATGTCACCTTTTTGCTGCTATTGATTACCTACTGTAGACCGGGAATCTTTGAATACATTCTCCTGATCTACATTTTCCTCAGTTTCTGTTGAATGTTGGTGCAAGAGGACTGAAAAATAGCAGAGCACTATCCTATTGCTATAACCAAATCTGTATGGCTGTTACTAATTAATTGTGAGAAAGGTATTCTTGACTGTTAATTTATTGAACAGGGCCATGGGAAAGGTTTGAATGTCTGATGGCACACTGGAACTATGGCTGTGGCCATTGCAGTGTTCTGGAATATTACTTTGTCTACCTCATTATGCTAGAATGTAATATATTATTTCTTTACATTCCAAATACAGGCGTGATCAAGGTGTTTCTGGGGATCAGGTTTCCATCATGGTGGATGGAGTTCAGGTGGCTTTGCCATCATATGAAGAAGCTGTCTATGGCAGTGCTGGGAACTGCATACCTCCCTCAGATTCACGAGTACAGATTGTTCTTTCGGAAGGAGCTGGGCAAAGTGGAGCAAGGGAGATGCAGCAGCCACCACCAGACCATGTGGGTCACAACTGCTTTGCTAGGGAAGATGAAGTCCCTGGACACTCTGGACTGTGTGAAGCTGGCAGCTCTCATCACTCAGAGGCTGTCCTAGTTCATCAAGCGACCACCTCCTCCTGGGTGGCTGGTGCAGCTAGTAGTAGACCTGGGCACAAGGAGGCTCCAGATTCAGAGAGCAGTGATGTACAAAGCCTTCTGTCACTCACTTCCTCAGAGGAGTATACTGATGGTAAGCATTCTGAAAAATAAGTGTTGTATATGAGCTTCTGCTATTTGGAGTTAAATATGTCTCTAACTCTAAAGACAATTTTCCCTTCATTGGAACATTACCTTATAAAAGATAGGGCCCCTTTCTCTTTATAACTTTCTCTGGTCTGCAGTATAATGTCCCTAACAATGAGAATGAGTAGTATTTGTCCAGGAAAATCCCATTTGTGTGTGTCTGTAGAGGACTTAGTCTCTACCTTTTTTGATGGATTTTTAAAATAATTATAAGGAAAAGACAAAAGAAAAAGAGGAAAAAAACAAGGTGAAACACACAGTATATGAACATGGACTAGACATACAGATTAATGCAAGGTGATCATACTTCCAAAAAATACATATTCTTAAGGCTGTCTCTGGAGTACACATTTATATGTAGCTGAAGGAGTAAGATCTTCTGACTGTTGAGCATCTTACAGTGAATGTTTATCTTTCCAGCCTAATAGTCTTAAGTCTTTTTGCAACAGTAAAAGCACACAGGTTCCAACCACATTGACCATCAGTTAAATGTCATATTGCAGGAATATGATTTAAAAGAACATGTGCATTACAAATGCTGGAAATTTTTCTAGTGCAAAATTAATTCATTGTAATTTGTCTAGCCAAACAGAGGTAACTACTATGCATACTCGCATCGTATGCCTCAAGGAAGCATTGCTGGTATTACATTATCAACATATAATTGAAGGAGACTGTTTCTTTCTTAAAAAGTATAATGCTATCCAGTACATGTGACACATCATTTTTCCTGGATCCAACGTAGTTTTAGATATAAAGAGAATTTACATATTGAAGCTAGGGCAAGTGTTCCATTGGTTGAATTGCATAGGACAATCTAATTGTTTATTCTACTCTGTTTTAACTTCATTTAACATCAAGTGTAGTATTTTCCAATGAACATTTATAAACGAGACTTGTTGGTTTCAGCTTCTCTGGGGAGAGGTGGCTGACCTCATGATCCATGTGTAGACACCAGAAAGCAGAGCTTGGAACATTGGGTTTGAAAAATAGTTTGCTGATGTTAAATATGAGAAGTTGGAAAAATAATTCACAACCTCAAATACTAATTCTTGCAATTGTTTAATTAGTTCTATTACCATTAATTAACTTGCTGATCAAAATGTTAGTGTGAGGCCAGATCACAGAGAATGGTATTGGGATTTGTTTTTGTTTGTTTTTTTAACAGAGAACAGTACAGAGTTTTCAGTGTTGCTCTTTTGGGAGCATGTTTTCCTATTTTCCTATTGGGTGCAGTTGCCTGCATTTGGGAAAATATAATTTTCCCAAATGCAAATATAATTATATAATATAATACTATAATAATATAATATAATATAATTATATAAAATATAATTATTTTCCTTATAATTATTTTAAAAATCCATTAAAAAAGGCAGAGACTAAGTCCTCTACAGACATACACAAATGGGATTTTCTTGGACAAATACTATTCATTCTCATTGTTGGATTTTTTCCCCCCACTGGGATTACAAAGCTCCTAATATGATTATTGCCTGGGAATGATGGAAGTCATATATATCTGGATTGTCAAATTAGGAAAGGTCCCAATGTATGGGGGCTTATTTTACAACCTCTTCAGTTAAGTTTGTCACTCATCTGCACCTCTCTTTGTTTCCTAGTCCCATCAACCATAGACTGCCCTCAGTGGGGTAGGGGGTGGAAGAGGTGGAGTTTTTTTCTTTGGAGGTCTTTAACCAGAGGTTGGATGTTATCTTTCAGGAGTAGTTTAGTTGAATATTCCTGCATGGCAGGGAATTGGACTAGATGGCCCTTGTAGCTTCTTCCAGTTCTGTGACTGAACTCATGCATTTCACTTCATATGTCTTCATTGCTAAAGGTTGTTAAAGAATGATTTATTTCACTCCTTATAACTCATAAATACAGCAGTAAGTTAACAGCTACAAAAATCAGTCACTGAATGGACCATAGACAGTTCTTAATTAAAAATGGTTTAAGAGCATCTGAGCATATGCAGAACATTTTTTTGTTCAAACATATCCTTTCAGCCCCCCCCTTGCAGTCAAGATGTGTGCTCTACAGCGATCAGTGATAGAGGCATGGCTTGCATACAGGATCCCAAATTAAATCTCTGGCATTTCTAGTTTAAAAGATCCATTATTTTTGGCAATCATCTTAACTTAATAGTTATTTCTTTATATTTCTTAACCTTCTATTGTGAGGTTAATAAAATAAAACAATATTTGTACTGATCTATTTTGAATGAATAGTTTTGAAAGTGGACTGACTGAAGTATGCAAAGGAAGGAATACATTTTAGAGACTTAAGACTGTTGGATCAGTAGGAGAAAATGTGTCCTTCTTACCTGGAAGTAAATGTTACTTAATTGAAGTGAAGACCTACTCAGAAGACTTGTTCTGAATGAGTTTTAAAGATTTAAAGCTCTAACATTACCAAATGCCTCAAAATGTGTGATCCAAAATCTGATCCACTGAAGAGGGAGGTGGGTGAAAAGCATATGGGTGGAAAAGTAGCTGTGTGGAAAAGGTGGTATAGGAGAGAAGCCAAGAGACAAAGAAATTGTGAGGTAATTAAAGGAAAAATTACTTAATTATTCACATGCATACCATTGTGTGAGTAACACACTGAAGATAATATGCAGTAGAAACCACCTCAGAATATAATCAGTAGAGAAGTTACTCAAGAGGGTCACAATATACCCCCAGTCCCAAGCAAGACTCCAGACACCACCTTTCTATGCAGGGCCATGGGAGGAGGACTCCTGCCTTTCAAACATATATAGTTTGATGTTTTGAGAGGACCTTGGCTGCTTTGAAGGCGTTGGTCTCCTGCTAAACAAGCAAATCACTACCTCCTTCCCACTCTATTCCATTCTAAGACTCAAATTTCCCCTTCCTTTCCATTCTTTTTTCTTCTTTCCCAAATGCAGCTGTTCATCTCTTCCACAAACCCAGCTGTTTTGCTCTAGAAGGTTCTCTCTTCCCCTCCTCACTGCCTGCCAACTTCCCAAAGAAATTAGACAGATTAGCTTGCTTAACATCAGAGCCATGTAATGTATTTCCTCTAGTTCTTCTAAGACACCAGGCCTTCCTGTTCTAGTGAATGAAACACAGGCAGAGCCATCCAACCTGACAAATTCTAACAACCTACCGTAATTCACTAGAGTGTATTTTAACTTCTGTGTTAATTTGGAGGATCTAGAAAGTTAGGTGATATCACCAGAAAAATCTAGCAAATTAATAACTTGACGGAGTTAATCACCAAATAAATTCCAAGCTCTGCAAAAAGTTTTTGCCGTTGTAAGTGTATCCACAGTGCACCCATGGGTAACTGATGAGTAGACTGCAATATTGAAAATAGAAAAAAAAATTGGTCTGGATCTATCAATTGAGCTGAAGCATAAGTCCCACAGTCAACTCATTTCTTCAGAAAATCCTCAGGAGGTTTCTTGGCTTTGCTTGGGGAAAGGTCTACAAAAACATAACTGATCAAGGTTTTAAAGAATGTCTAGGTTTTATAGAAAACTGACCTGGTTAAATAAAAACTAGATAAGTTGCATGTACTTTGTAGACTTGTATTAAAGCTTTTGAAATGGAAGGTAAACATCCAAGAGTGTTTAACTTGTCCTCCCCCCCTCTTTTTTCCTCTCTCCCATCTCAGATATTCCATTGTTGAAAGAAGCATGAGGCTTGCTGTGTCTGCCTAGCCTTTGATCCATTTTCTTCTTCTTGGGATGGTGAGCACTCCGTGCAGGCTTTCTCCACTCTCATGTGCTGTGCCCTGAATACCTCCAAGCAAAACACCCCTTAGCTGAAGACCCAAAGGATGCTGCCAGGATACCTCCTTGATGCATCAGTGGGGTGTACAGGGTGCCAGCCATCCCCCAACCCTGCATTCTTTCTGCATTAAGAGGGGGCTTCAGTGATATTAATGGACTTGAGCTCCTCCTACCTCTCCCTTTCCCCAGCCAGATATCCAAGCGTGGTCTCCGGAGAGCTGCTATTTACTTGTGCCTTGCTCCTTCTCATACTGGCTTGTTGCAGCTTCTCATGGGCCTTATTATCTTCTGGACTTTTGCTCAGAAAGCAGAGCCAAAATAAACTAGCTTTGTTGGGTGCAGATAGTTTTCTTCCATTTGTTTACTATCTTATGAAGGCAAGACAGAACTCCTCTGAACGGGTGGCTGAGAGCAAGGGAATCTAGCAAGAATCATGCTCATATACCACACTCCTTGAGGGTTTTCAGAATCATTTATAACGTAACATAGCTTCACATGGACACATTAGGCAATGCTGACTGAAAAGGCCATCAGAACTGGTCATATTAAAAGCAAACCTTAACGGCAAGCTTAGAATACTACTTGCTTCCCCCCCCCCTTTTGTTTGTTTCTCAAAGAGAAGGGAAGGATCTCTGGTTGGAATAGTGCATCTGTACCTCTGCAGGTATCCATTTCCAAAAAAAAAAAAAAAGTTATTTCTTCTTTATTCATCTTACAAAGGGATGGAAATTGTGTAGCCCTTGAGATGTTGGTCTATAACTCCCAGCAGCCCTAACCAGCATGGCCAGTAATGAGTGCTGACAGTTATGTTGAACAGTATCTGAAGAGACACATGATTCCCACCCCTGATCTAGGACTTTTTTCTCTGAACTTGGTGTAAGATCACTCTAGGACTATCTTGATGCAAAGAGCTTTGGGTGATTCCATTGTATTTGGCTGGGTTTGGGAGTACTGTATGGCCTGGCCCATGTGGAGAGTGAGTGCTCTCCCTCCTAGAGGAACCACCTGTCAGCAATACTGTGGATGTATCAGACATGACCCTAAGCCTTCCACCTCCTAGTTTAAGAGTAGTTTGGGTGCACTGGGCTTGTGCAGAGATTCTTGCCCATAACTGTGCTTCTGCTCAGACCCACCATGATGAGAGAGTGATTTTTGGCATTACTACTTTGGTTGCCTTTTTTTTATGTGCCCATCTTTGTAGAGGCAGTGCGAGGCTGTACAGTACGTCATCTGTGTTATGTGTTCCTTTTTTCTGTCAAAAACTAGTCATTAAATAACTCACCACCATTAGCTAGTAGCTTTTTTGTAAATGGCATGCCCAGTTTGCCTTGAAAGCATTACAGTGATAGTCTGCCTTAAATTTCTTGAATGGAAAGAGCCATGCTGCTCATTTGTCCTGAAGGAAGGTCCCTCACCTCTTTCTTTTCCCTTTTCCTTTGCACTGTGCACAGCTTTCAGTTGGAAATGTCTTACTATGCAGGGAACATGTTTGCTTACCTCCACCTATTCTAAACAAGTATGCTTTTGCTCTTCTGTATCTCTCCTTGTATGGACAACACATAGTTTCTTAATGGCAGTATGGGACTATAGATTCTTTTTTCTTTCTAGCGAGTGTCCCAAAATTGCAAAATTGTATGAGTTTTCCCAGAGTTTTCTATGATAAAAATAGAGCAAATTAATTTCCAGTTCCCATTCTTGCCCCATTCTTAGGGAGAGGTGGATCCAAGGAGATGGTGGAAGAGTATTTGATGTATCCAGAAAGATGCAAGAAGTCCTTTGGGAGAAAATAATGCAAGAAGTCAGCATAGTGCTTACTGCTTTGTACAGTGTATTGATGGGAATAGGCAGCTGCAAGCAGCATGGGGCCATCTGCACTTTACGTTTCCTCTAGCTTGAATACTAGCAGAGTCGGAGTGGGAACAGGTGGTGCCTTCCTGGACAACTGCTCCATTCTTTTTCTTCAGATGGACATTGCATTCTGTACATAGTTCAGAACAATTACTTTTTAGATAGCAGCAACCTGAGACCTCCAGCTTGCATGCCTGTGCTGGCTAGGGAATTCTGGGAGCTGTAGTCTAAAAAAAAAAATTCAGGCTTTGATTTTACACAAGCGTGAGACTGTGTACATACCAAATTGGCATCAAAGCACACACTTTCATAGTGAGTAAAGAAATAAGCATCCAGAAAACTATAGCTTCTACTTTAACAATAAAAGAGAAGTGTACCCAGGAGTGGGAAAACCCACATGTGCCCTGGCTGTTTTTGCCATTGTTAGGAGCTTCCTACAGCCCTTGTTTATGCAGATAGCCTTGCAATATATGGGTCATATTTCTGGTCAAATTTTAGAATTAAAATTTCTGATTATGGGGCAGGAATTAAGAGCTTTGCATGGTGCTATTTCATGAGTAGCAGAAGCAAAAATAAATTACACTGAGTAAGCTAAGAGAGGACAGTTTGCTTACTTGTAAAAATGTGATGAAGTCAGAAAAGTTTGGATTCTGGTACTGATCACTCTTATTACACATGGCCCTGACCTTGATGAAGCTTGGCACACACTTTGAGAGCCCTAATTGTGGAGCAGGAGCTTGTGTAGTTTAGAAGACAAAGTAGTATAATAGTGTAATATCATTGTGCACCTTACCCCCTTTATAAGTGAGCAGATGCATGCATGTACACATCTGATAAATATGGGGTCTAATTTCCAGAGGAAACAGGTTACACCAGCACTTAGGGAGCATGGTGCATGATTAAAGATTTAGCTGTGACCATTTCTATCACCTTGATACACGCTGACAGTGTGGTAATGTCAAAAGTTTTTGACAGGATGGGAGTGTGCCAAAATTGCGGGTGACCTCTACCCCCCCCCCAATATGCTGATCTATTGTTATTATTTAGACAATATAACTGGATGGACCAATAATGCCACTCTTAATTTCCGTTTCTCATTCACCTGTGCACAGTTCATAAACCTTTGTTGTTGATAATATCGGTGAAGTAATTTAGTGGCCCTCTGTGGCACAATCTGAATCATCTAAGAAGAGTCTTTCAGTGGGAAACCCTGCTGGCCCAACACCGTGTGATGCTGAGGTACCTAATTACTTCAGCTTATTACTTCCAGACTTGTATAGAGGGAACTAGATACTACAAAGGCACATTCTGTGCCTGGCAGACATAAAATCTTGCTTCAGTTATGTTTGTCTGATTTGGGAAACAAGGGCCTTCTCTGGAATATGACCTTGTCCTTTAACTGGTAGAGCAGAATGCTTCTCTTGAATGAATGGTTGTTATGCCATGCCATCCTCGTATCAACCTTGGTCGATGAAACGAACCCATCAAGCTGCCTTATACTTAGGACTGCCAGCCTACCTAACTCAGTAATATTTACTCAGACTGGCAGAACTCTTTCGAAGCTTAGAGAAAGAGACAGAGGGAGAGAGAATGAGTAGAGATTTCAGGAGTTGGACATGGGACTCCTGCATACTGAGTGTGCTCTCCATGGAGCAATAGCCTTTCCCCTTATTCTTCCTCCCGCTTCGTGCTTAATGCAGAATAGTTTCTGTTTATGCTGAAATGCAGTGCTTTTTTTCATTAATGGGTACAGGTGATCATTTACCAACTGGTTGCGTGCACATTTTGGTAAGCCATCAATTGGCAAAGAGTGATCTGTTTTCACCTCCTTTTTCTGAAATTGGCTTTATCAGTTTATGTAGGAAATACAGTGACAAATCACATAATGAAGCAAAATATGTACATTGGCATGACCTCAAGAGAAAATATGAGCTAGGGAAAATGGCCAGTAAATTCTTCACAGGATTCATCCTAACATGGAACTGTGTGCTTCTTATTTTTCTTTCTGTACAACTAATATAGTATCAGCATGTTTTAAAACAGTTGCTGCCATTGACTCTGGAGTGCTTCAGAAGAAAGCAAAAAAAGGATCTGTTTGGGGTATGATGGAGTAACTACTGTTGACTAGAGGTGCCTTGGTATTTGCAAGACGTCTGGGTATCCCTCCCTTGTAGTTAGATCTGAAAGCTGAGAGCCCCTACAACCACAGTTACCATGTTCTCTTTTAATCAGATCCTTAGCTTTGAAATTTACTTTCATGTAAGGCAAGTTAGAACAGAATAAAAAGTAAGAGGTCCAATGAGACAGATTTGATTTTGTTTTGCATTGTTAAACTTGGATATTTCTCTTTAAGAGATGAATACAATAAAGTTTGTGGTACATCTTTAAAGACTGGAACAAATATGCAGTACAGTGGGCCAAAGGGGAACTGACCAATGCTAGATGCTCAGGGGGCAGAGTGCATGTGTTAAAATACCTTTTCCTGCAGGTTCATTCCCTGTAACACATTTTTCAAACTGGAGAGCGTTTTGCATGCTCTTTCCTATACTAACTTGCCTAGCTTCTCTTTGCTTTTAATAAGCATATAACTTATTTTAATCCTTGCGCACCACTCAGCACTCTCACTTTTTGAGAGAGATGTGGGTATGCTCCCTTATAAAAATATGTGAGAAGCGATTCCCAAACACTGAATATAAGGGCTGCCAGTCAGAGCTTGAAAATATTTCTTATACATTCCCACAGTTAATTTTTATCATTTTCTTGATGAAACATGCTTTTCTTTTAGACACCAGGCACCACAGTAACCAGTTTATATTTTGTTGCTACCAGTGGTGTTTACTGATGTTCAGTGTACTGATATATGACTAAATACCACACTAAACAATATAGTTAAAATTACCGTTTTGCATGCAGAGAGTTTGCAAAACCAAAGATGCTCATGTCACCTGTGCTAGAGAAATAGGACATACACAAGTGACGTATGTGATACTGTATCTTGATTCTTGTTAGGAAGAGCGACTACAACCAAGGAATTTATTGTAATTTTGCTGCAGGTGTGTTGAGCTGGAATTGGGACGTCTTTCAAAGTTACTTCATATTAAAGACATCACCTTGCAACTCCACTGATGTTTTCAAATACAGTGTACACCAAAAGCACTCTCATATTCAGAAGCATCAAAGATCAGCCACAAATCAAACGCAGTTTACCCCTTACATAGTAAAATGTCTGTGCTGGCAGTGACCACTGACATATTGTGCATATGCGAGTGGTCTTTGGTGAACATCAGTTGCCAAAGGTCACGTACTCCATGTACCTGAGCAAAGAAACATATATTTCCTTCACACTTCAACAGTGTTCATTGCATTTGCAGCAGGCACTGATATACACACACAGTGCCTGCTAGTTCCACGTTAAAGTGTGAAATTTTTTTCAGTTTCCCATAGTGCTTTTATGGTACTATTAGTGCACACACAGATACAAGGGGCAGAATATGCTTTTTTTCCCCAGTTGGTAAGAATTCTTTTATTGGCTTGATCTATATAGTGTGATGTTTTATTAATCTCTTGTTTTCAGTGCCTCTGTCCTTCATGTCTGGTTTGTTTTGGACATATTTCTTTGATTGCTTTTGAACTTGACCACCTCTCTCACTTTATTGAGATTCTGTGGTCTTTGTACCAGAGGAGATGGGTGCTGAATACTAGTTTCTGCTTTTGTCCAGTAGGAGGGCCAGTGAGAATGGCTGGCTTGTTTCTGCTGGAGATTTCAATGTTCAGTTGCGTTTGCATGGAAGCTCACACAGTTCAGACCAAACATCTTTTCAAAATCAACATACACATGCCCTCGGTTACCCAGCAGTCAGACTGCAGTAAGTTGGAGATGCAAATACATGGGGAGAACCTGGTTGCCTTTAGTGCTATTTGTTTGTTCATAATCTAAATTGCACCACTATGAAATTTATTTGCAGAATGGTACTCATATATATGTGGGATTTTAAGATACCATAAATAATGCTGTGCAGGATGTCAATCAGTTTTATTTTGCTTTATTTTATATATATATATATATATATATATTTTTCTGGTATCCTGTACATTGCAGTGGGTGTGAAGATAGTATTTTAATATTTGTACAAAGTTAATTTAATTTCAATTGTTCTATGTATATAACTGCATTTCTAAATTAAAAAAAATCTTTTGAAATGAATTGCTTGTGTTTGTTTGATCTGTTGAAGGACGTGAAGTATTTTGATTATCCTTTTGGGCTTTCTCCTGAAATTTCACAACTGGGTAATGGCCATTTTATTGAATTCATAAGCCAAAAGGCCATTTGTCCATTGTGCAGAAATCACTCAAAGGTCCTGTAGAGAACTAAAGGATAGCGAAGAACAGTTGCCCTTAACCTGGCAATCCTCTGAGCTCGCTATGAATAATGAGGGTACTACTAACACGTCTTTGTATTATATCATAAGGCACCATCCATCCATGGACCTCTGCTGTGAAAACAGCAGTATCTAGCAAAGTTTGGGAGTAGTTGATCTTCTTCCCAGAGCAACCCCCTGTACACCTCAAAAATCAATTTTGAGGGGCGTGATGAAATCCTCTGGAGTCAGTTTTCAAGAGGCATGGAGGGCTGCAGAGAGGAAGGGGTGGGAACAAATTTCCAGTGATATATTTAAGTCTTTTATTCCAAGTCTCAAGTCAAGTCTCAAGTCTGGAAGCCAACTTTATACCCCAACCAAAATTTCAGAATTATTGGATAGAGAAATGAATTCAGTTTTAACAATTTAAGCAGAGTCAGCTTTCCACATTTGCAGTTTTGCCATCTGCAGCTTTGGAAGTGGGGCATAAGATACTATCTTACTCCCCATTACTGGAGATTCAAAAGATTTAGAAGGAAGGATCCTTTTCCTCAAGCCCATTGCCTAACTCATTTGCTGTTCCCCTCTGAGAAATGTACCCGCGCTTTGGGCTTCGGGACAGATTGTCATGTGACTAGTAAGCAAAAAGAGACGGAGGCGTTGTTCAAAGTTGTAAGGCTTCTGGATGAACGTGTTATGTTACTGAACGAAGGCATCAAGTCAGTCATTAAAAATATACAAGTCTCAAGTCGAGTCAGTGCATCATTTATGGCTGAATCAAGTCCGACTTGAGTCTGAGTCTATCGACTTGAGTCTACATCATTGCAAATTTCCATTCTGGCCACCAATGCTAGGCTGGATTTAGCTCATAAGTATTCTGTGTTTTACACATGTGCAAATATATAAGGCCAACATTGTGCATACAAAACCTGAAAGACTTTGTCGTCCTTAATGCCAGCATCTTGTCTTTACTCCTATTGACATCCAAAGTCATCACATGGATTCCGTCCAATCCCTGACATTGATACAGATTGAAGAATGTGTGTGATGATGAGCCTTCAAAAATAATTCTTAGATACAAACTCTTAAGTATTGCTTTAAGTTTTGGTAATGTTGGTTTATACCACTAGATTGTGGACATTATAGACCTAGCCTTGGTCCTGGCTATGGAGGCAGGAAATCTGCTATGCTCTTGGGGCTTACACAATAGATTTGTCCACCAACTCAATAAACAGCTAGTACAAAATGCATTTTGTTGATGTTTGTCACTTTGTATGAGCAAGTCATTTCAAAAGTTGCTGCCAAAGTTAGTATTCATGGGAAATTTTAATATAAACAAAAATGAAGGCCATTATGATTGTTGTGTTCTCTTCAAGTTGTTTCCAACTTATACTGACCCTAAGGAGACCCTATCACCAGGTTTTCTTGGCAAAATTTGTTCAGAGGAGGTTTGCTTTTGCCTTCCTTTGAAGCTGAAAGAGTGTGACTTGTCGAAAGTCACCCAGTGGGCTTCCGTGGCCAAGAGGGGTTTCAAACCCTCGTCTCCAGAGTAGTAGTCCAATGCTCAAACCACTACACTATGTCTTTGTACTGCACATTTCTCCCTTCCCACTAGCAAAAAGCCAAGTTCTTCCACTCCACTCTGGTTAACATTACAGATCACTAAATTGTAAGCCTATACAAATTTGTTTGGGAGTACAACCAACTGAATTCAGTGAAACTTGAGTCTCTTTCACAGGAACATCTATAATGGAATAGTGCTGAGGAAGTCATGACTTTGAATGGGGCTATCACATGACACAGTAGTTATCCTACTTAAAATTCAGGTATACTTCTGCTTCTTTTTTTGTTAAAAAAAACTGTACAAACTGGATCAATTGATTTCTAGAGGGGTGGATGGGTTTTAGAAGTGCTTTCTCCAGAGAGAAACTTCCTGTCTAGCACCATCTCAGTTCATTTCTAGTTGGGAAGGCAGACAGGTACAGGCCCCCTGCCCCAGAAGCCAAGATGACTAAACTGAGACTGCCATGCTTTGGACAGATCATGAGAAAATATGACTCAGTACAAAAGACAATGTTTGATAAGGTAGAAGGCAGTAGGAAAAAGAAGACAGCGACATTACAGATGGATAGACAGTCAAAGAATCTATGGCCCTGAGTTTGCAAGACATGAGCAGGGCTGTTGATTACAGAATGACTTGGGGAGGTCTCCCACTGATTTGCTGTCACAAGTCAATTTTACAGCAGTTAACAGCAACAACAGCTGAACAGGCAGTTGGGGCACAGAATCTATGGCTTGTCATTGAAAAACAGTCTCCAATAAGATCACACTTTCTTCCTTGCACCTCTCAGTTTTACTTTAGTATTGTTAAAATTCCAAAGAGACTGTGGAATTTGAAAGCAATCGAAGAATGGTAGGCAGGTCACATTGAAACTTTTCCCCCTATCTCCACACAAACAGTGGATTGTTGGTCTTTTCCAGTTTGGGGAAGAGTGGATGGGGAGGAGAACTATAGAAGCAAGATTATTTATCCTAAATGTTTGACTTTTGGCAGTGGAGTAATCACAATGAGCACAACGTACTAGAAATATTGCAGCAGAATCAGTTTACCACTGACTGAGATAATGTAGTTTAAAAGATTTTCCTTTTTAATTACAATCTTCTCCACTTTGCAATAATTTGGTATGACTCCATCAGATACTTCCCCCCTTAGTTTAGATTCTCTCAAAGATGTAAAGAAACTGGAAGACTCTTGCCAGTCCTGATTTGGAGAGCATCCTCTGTGTATTTACTATAAATCACAAGGTTCCAAAGTTTTAATTTCAGCATGTAAAGGCAAGTCATATTGCCAGGGTTACCCCTCAGAAGAAGCCTAGCAGCAAGTTCTGCCCTTTTTTCTTATCATTTCCAAGCCAATTGAGTATTTAGGCCAGTCCTCAGACTTCTGTGTTCAGGACACTCCAAATCTCATAATGCCCGAACAATATGTCTCTTACAAAGACATTGATGTTCAGCTGTTATAATGTTGTAAAACTGTTTGATTTTCCCATTCCTTAATATACTGGTCATCCCATGTCTTTATAGTATGAGACAAATGTCCAGTTTGTAGTGGAGTACCTTGGCATGGTGTAATGACTTCAGTGTTCCACTACAACCTTGGAGACCAGGTTTGATTCCCTGGTCAGCCATGGAAACCTACAGGGTGACCTTGGATACATCACACACTCTCAGCCCCTGAAAACGCCATGATAGGTTTGCATTAGGGTTACCATAAGTCAGAAATGACTTGAAGGCACACAGCAACATCTTGGCAAACAGCAGCTAGTACCAGACATTTGGAGGAGGTACAGCAGAACAATAATAGATCTGTTCATGTCCTGTCAGTTGCAAACTGATTAAATATTAATATAGACTTGAGTCAAGCTTTCGTTTCCTCAGTTAGCAGAGGAAGACCGTGAATAATGCAGTCAAGCCAGTACTACAGCATGGGGAACTAGAACAAGGAAGAAACGTGGAACGGGTGTGGTGAGTTCAGTATCACATCTCCTCTGCCCTTGCCTATACCGATACACATCCATTTCCTTGTATCTTACAATTGTGTTTAATTGGAAGCCATTTGAGAGCTAATCATTGCTGGAATGTGAAGTATAAGTGCATAAAACATATTTATTTATTTGGCAGGGCAGCCGAGTTTCATTTTACTAGGACGATCCTCCTATTAAAAAAACAAACACAAACACAACATTATTTGGTTTGTGTTCCACACAATGTTAACATAAATGTTTTAGGAAAAAATCATACAGTTAACATTACAATTGATGAATGAGCAGAGCTAGAAATTTCCCAGGGTGACTGTTCTAATACCCAAATGGGGGTCCCACAGAAAAGGACAATTAACTTCTTTCCTGTGGTTCCAGATGACAGGGCTGAATCTGATAGGCTTAAATTACAGGAAGGAAGTCCCAGGGAATTGGCTTGAACTTGTTTTGTTCTGTCCTGCTGGAGGAGTATTTAAACAGAGGCTGGACAGTCATGTGCTGGGGATGCTTTAGCTCTGGATTTTCTGCATTGGACAATGATTCCACTGGCTGACTTATAAGGTCTCCCCCAACTATGATTCTGAAGATCTAAAAGAGAACCAGTGATTGGAGCGTTCAGTGGGAGTTTGGGAGATCAAGTTTCTAGTCCCCATTTAACTCTCTGGGTGATCTTGGATATTCACTCTTTCTCCCTCACCTCTCTCTTAAGGTTGTTGTGAGGACAAAGCAAGAAGGACATGAGTGATATATGCCACCTTGAGATCATTAGCGAGAAGGTGGGGCATAAATGTAACTAATCAATACATTATAAATACATTAAGGATTTGAAAAGCTTAGGACAACAAGATCTTGCTGGGGGGGGGGGGGGTGGGGGGAAGTGCGGCTGCCAGGCAAACTTAGTGAGAAGGCTAATTCCAGAGGTGCTGATGGTTAATCGCCATCAATTCAGATTCAACTCATGGTCACCCTATGAATGAGAGATCTCAAAGTCACTCTGTTATCAACTGCTCAGATCTTGCAGATTCAGGACTGTGACTTCCTTGATTGAGTCTATCAACCTGTAATGCACTCTTTCTCTTTTCCTACTACCTCTCATTTTATCAAACACTAACGTATTTACCCAGCATTGCCCGGGGTTTAAGAACTCACCAAACTGTCTTCTCCATTTCCTGTAACTTTGCTCCATATTTCCCAATGCAATCTGTCTACAGAGTTATTTACATACACAGTTTGGGTTCCTGAGGAAGTATACTATCCTCTTCCTTGCTGCTAAGCCTCATCTTCATAGTAACTGGCCTATTCCAGTAGCTACAACTTATCCCCATATTCCCGAATCCAATCTGTATTTGTAGTTAACATACAGAGGTTGGGTTCCTGTAGGAATACATTGTCCTCCTCCTTGCTGCTAGGTATCATCTCCATAGCAACCAGCCTATTCCAGTACCTATAACTTTTCCCCATAGTCTCCAATCCAATCTGTGCTCTCTGGCAACTTTGATGTACTGGCCTTTGATTTTTTTTCTTTCTGTTGAATTTGTGCAATGGCTTTACGTTTTTCTGGGAGCTTTTTTTGTTTTGAATTTCAACTTTAAGATTCCTTACATATGGAACTCATACAATCTACTGTGTGAGGCGTAAAGACCTTGTAACTATGTTGTGTATGTCACTTTAATTTTTCTCACATACGCCTCCCAAAAGTTTTCTGGCACCTTCTTGATGGTAGGCCTCATCTCCATAGCAACTGGCCTGAAGGCCAAGAGCTCTCTGCTGAGAATTCTAAAGGCCTCTCTACCTGTCAACCTCAAGATTCCATAGAATCTTCACAGCCAGCCAATCATATGAGGTCTTCTTGCCTCACTCAGCCAATCGTATGAGGTCTTTGGCTGCCTGACACAAATGCACAAACATTGACTTTTATATAGTAGATTATTGTCTTTTCTATGAGTCATGTCATCCCATGAAATGGCCAAGCTCCACAAGTGCAGAGCACAAACTGAAACAGCCACCCCCTCCCTGATTGCCACTCATCTCACTACAACAGAGCTTGGAAGAGTTACTTTTTGGACTACAACTCTCAGAATCCCCTTAGCCAATTTGACCAGAGGCCTTTCTAGCCAGGGTAATCTGTCCAAAAGGTAAGCTTGCTCTACTCTTCTTGGCTCTGCTCAAAGAGTAACTTTTGCTGCCAAAGTAACAATTAAGATGGTAACAAGGCGACCTTTCCACCCTATGAAATTACAGTGCTACATTTCACTTTCATTCCCATGGCAACATCATACAGAATCCTGAGATCTGTAGTTTGTTAAAGGCACTAGAGCTCTCTTTTTGAGAATCCTAAATCCATTACAAGACTCACCCGTGACTTCAAGGTCTAGCACAAGGCTAGTCAGGTATTTGACTTTAGCTTTCTTCTACCCCAAAGCCATCTTAACTAGCCATGACTTGTCTTTTGTTATTTTTTTTTTGTGCCTCTTAAAAGTCATTTCCAATTAACGGTGACCTTAATGGAAACCTATCATAGGGTCTTCTTGGAAAGATTTGTGTTTTTTGGGGGGGGGCAGGATTCCATTGCCTCCCTCTGAACCACGGAGTGTGGTCACCAGGTTTCCATGGTTGAGCAGGGATGGGAACCCTGATCTCCCAGAATCCTAGACCAGTAGTCAAACCACTACTCCACACTGGCTCTACACGCCACACTGACTCTACTGTCATACGGTTAAGGCTGGGAGCCAAACCAGAGGCTTTTAAGATTCTTTTTTCTGTGTAGGTAGGTTTCAAGTGAGGTGAGTGGGTGGTGACAGCAATTTCAGGAAAATGGCTTTTTTATTGCCCTTTGTTATACACAAGGTCAGGCTTTCCTGAATCACTTGAATCTAGGAATTTTTTTTCCCCTTTGGTGTTTCATCTGCCAAATCAACATGTATTGGAAAGAATTTGTCACTTTGATTTTGTTCCTGTAACACAGAGGTGAGGTTAAACATGATGGTGCTGGTAGAAAGGAAGGAACTGTGCTTTTGATAAGGAATTGTGTTTGTGTTTTCATAACCAGAAAGGAGACATTCAAGTTACAGAGACTTTCATAACAGCTAAATACATGAGTCAACTGAATAGGACTGTCTGTCTCTGATCTCTTGAATGTGGTCAGGGAAGGCTAGCAAAGGATCACAACTTGGGAACATTTTGGAGGGCTCCCAGAATCCCCCAGCCAGCATGATCATTGGCCAAGCTAGCTGGGGGATTCTGGGAATTGTCATGGAAGTGCCTTGCTTGCTGTGGGGTTCTGGACACTGACAACCTCAAAAGTAAAATTTTTGAAGTTCTGCAAAGGATGCGACAGTTGTCTCTTTCAGCCTCCCAGCTCTGTTCCAGCCAATGAGTCCATCTCATTGCTTCCAAACCACTGAAGCAAATGGGGATGGGATTGTACTAATGATCCAGTAAGCACTCATTATATGTCCTCCTTTGGTCTTTAGTTATGCAAATAATTTTAATGATGATTTGTGCTGCCTTTGGTTAACCGCTCATGCTTTCTTGTTGGGCCTCCCTTTGTTAAAACCTTAACTCCCATTTCTTGAGAGCTATCGTAAAATAGCAAAATACAAATAAATGCTTCATCTAAGTATTTTTAATTAAGAATTATAGAGCTCAAAGAGACCACAAGCACCATTGAATCCCACCCCTTGCCATGCAGGAATACACCATCAAAGCATCCCTGACAGATGTCCATCCAGCCTGTTTTTAAAAACCTCCAAAGAAGGAGAATCCACCACACTCCAAGGCAGTGTTTTCCACTGTGGAACAGCTCTTACTGTCGAGAAGCTCTTCCTAATGTTTAGATGGAATCTTTTTTCCTGAAGTTTGAAACACTGCTCTGTGCCCTAGCTTCCTGAACAGCAGAAAACAAGCTTGCTTCATCTTCCATATGACATCCCTTCAAGTCTGGTCCTCCCTCCACATTTGTGGATTTGACCTTCATGAATTTGATTATTCATGAGTTATGTGCTTGTCTTCCCTGCATTCTCCCCTCTCATTCCCTTACATTCTTTACCCCAGGTTTGTGAGACTTGTGTTTAAAATTGACATTTTTTCCTTTGGGGTGAGCAAAACCCCACTCCACTGCTGGAAGTGTTTCCTTTTTCCCCATGGCTTCACATTCTGCTGTGTAATGGTCGCTGGCTGGTCAGGTGCTCTCTTTACTCCTCCCCTCTGGAAGGAATTTCCTTTCTCAAGTTGATGACTAGAAGTAGCTAGAACATCAGAACTCAGTGCTCCAATCTTCTCTGTCTGAGAGGAAAGCCCTTTACCTTGTCTTCCCCCCACCCACAGGAGTACCAGGGCCATAGGCAAGGGAATGGGAGGGGGGAGCTCTGAAGGGAAATAAGAGGGGGATGAGGGGGAAGGTACTCATGGTTTTTCCACTTTCACAGGGGTTCTGTGCCCCAAACCCTTGTGAATGTGGAGGGGCCACTGTATTTAAACATAACTATCATGTCACATCTTAACTTTCTCTTCTCCAGGCTAAACAGGCCCAGCTCCCTCAACTTTTCCTCATAGGGCATGGTTTCCAGGCTTTTTACCATTTTGGTTGCCCTCCTCTGGACACGTTCCAGCTTGTCAATATCCTTCTTGAACTGTGTTGACCAGAACTGGACACAGTTTTTCAGGTGAGGTCTGACCAAAGCAGAATAAAGGAGTACTATTACTTCCCCTGACCTAGACACTAAACTTCTACTGATGCAGAATAATCAGCTTTTTAAAAACTGTAAAACACACTCAAAATCTGCAATATTTTGAAACGTCAAAGTATTCTTCCAATCAGACATCAACGGTACTTTTGAGCACATATGCTTGCTTTTATCTTTAGTTTCTTCTATCATTTCTGCAACTGATGTTTGAGCTGCACATTCCATGCATGTGAATGGTATCTCAGATAAATGGTGAGTGAATTTACAACAGTCTCGAAGAACAGACCAGGAAGGAGGTACTTGGAAAGGACTGTATGTGAGCACTGAATGTGGATGAGAAAGCATTGTTCTAGTCATTTAGACGAATATCTTGTCTACCTGGCTGTTTACATGCACTGCTTTACCAAACAGCACCCCATCCCAATCAAGGAAGGCTCCTGCTGTTTTGGTAGAATGGATAATACTCTCTGTTTTCTTGTTGTTACGTGCCTTCAAGTCATTTCTGAGTTATGGTGACTCTAAGGTGACCCTATCATGGGTTTTCTGGGCTGAGAGTGTGTGATGCACCCAAGGTCACCAGTAGGTTTCCGTGGATGAATGGGGAATCAAACCCTGGTCTCCAGGGTTGTAGTCCAATGCTCAAACCACTACACCACATTTGCTCTCACTCTCTATCTACTTAAGGTCTTAATATGCCTTGCAGGAAGAATACAAGACTATGCTGAGAATGAAGTTGAAGAGAGTCAAAAGGGACGCCTGAGCTTATCAGTGGAGAACAGTGGCTGGCAGTGATACACACAGCCAGCAAACAGTCACAGCTATAGATTGATTGCATCCAAACAACCTGATACCTAGAGCTTGGAAAGGTTACTTTTTGGGACTACAACTCCAAAAATCAACCAGCAACAGTGAATATGCTGGCTATGATAGTCTGGAAGTTGAGGTGTAAAAAAGTTACTTTTCCAAGTTCTGCCGGCATCAGTCCTGCCATACAGTATGACTTCTCCTTGCACTTAGTGTCCCAGTGTTCTTTTCCTTACCTTATATTTTACTCCTTATATATTTTTATATAGAGATGAGACGAACCCAGAATTTTCTAAATCCGAATCCCTGGAAGGTTCTGGGAATCCACGAATCTCATGAATTGTGAATCTTTCAAATCCTTTTTTTAAAGAGGATTTAAAAAGCACGAGAAAGAAAGATAATCTTGGGTAAGACACACTCTCTCAGCCTTGGCAAAAGCCTAGGCAAAGGCTAACCTCCCTCTGAAGAAATCTGGCTAGGACAATTGTCATAGTTTTGCCTCAGGATCTCCCCAGACTGAAAATGACATGAAGGCCCTTTGTACACAGGCAGGAAAATGTGGATTAATCCCACATTTTCCTGCCTGTGTAAACAGGACCACTACAGTAAAGAGATAATCCAGGTCAAAACTGGATTTTCTTTGCATAGCTCCTTATGGCATCCTGGGGTTTGTAGTTTGATGATGCACCAGCACACTTTGGCAGAGAAAGCTGTGACACCTTGTAAAACTACAAATCCCAGAATTGTGTATGAAAGAGCTTTGCAAGGGAGCTATGCAAAGGAATCTTTCAGATGTCCTTGAAATCTCAAGCCTGTACCTTCCAGTCAAGTGCTGAACTGATATATTAAATGTTCAATTTAAATATCTCAGAATACAATCCCAGATGTAATTTCTGAAATTGTTAGCAAAGGCCATTATTACTCCAAGGGAAAAACTCACCTACTTGCCATCTTCCCTTGTGTGTCTGGTCATCCAGGTTTTCAGGCATCCCAATGTCCTACAAACTATTTGGTTGGTGGATTCAAAAGATTCGGTTTGCCTATTTTGGCACAGGAAGTAGGATTCACGAATCTTGAATCCTTGCCCAGGATTTGAGGATTTGAGGATCCAAGGATTCGGTTGGCCCATCTCTACTTTTATATTTCACAGAGGAATAAATGGGCTCAAGAGCCAATCGAGGCTGAAACATCTTTAGAAGCCAAAATGATTAAACTGAGGCTTTTCTGCATTAGACATATCATGAGACAATATGACATATTAGAAAAAGAGATTCCACTTGGTAAGGTAGAAGGAGTAGGGAAAGAGGGACACCACATAAGAGGTGAATAGACCCAACCAAGCAAGCCGTGGCCCTGAATATGGAAGACCTGAGCTGACCTGTTAATAACAGGATGTCTTGAAGGTCTCCCATTGACAGTGTTGCCATAAATCAAAGCTGACTTGATGTCAATTAACAAGAACAATATTTCACTCTGCAATTATCCTTCTACGGCTGGGGCCCCAAAGGATCTCATGACATCCAAGAGGCTTGACCATCCAAGTTCTAGACCAGGAGCAGGCAGCCAAGAGCCATTACACAGAGGACAGACATGACCTCAGCACCACATGAAAGGATGAAAAGGACTGGATTGTTTTGGTTGCACTGGAACAAAACAAGACATCTGTGAGTCACAAAAGGCCTCCAGTCTTCCCCTAAAAAGACAGATGATACGTTATTGAGGACCACGAATAATTTATTCAGTTAGTATAGGGTGAGCAGAAGAGAGAGATCTGGAGGATCTGCAGTAGGGCAGCAATGACTTCTGACTCCTATTTTGTTGTTAACATTAAAAGCAATTAAATGGCTCCCCTGCCCCCTACTCTACCTTATACTGTCTAAAGAAAGAAAGTGTTGAATACTTTAGAATGCATCACCAATTATGTTGCTTTTGTATCAGGTTCCAGTTACAAGGTTCTAGTAAAAAACCAATAGATTCAGCAAATCAGAAGTTTAGAGGTGCTAACTACTCTAAAGGCACTAGATCCTGTTTGGTCTTGAAAGTTAAGCAGGATCGGCCCTGATTAGTACTTGGATGGGAGCCAACCGATGAATATCAGGTGTTGTAGGCTACAGTTCAGAGGAAAGAAATAGCAAAGCCAGCTCTGAGTATTTCTTGCCTAAGAAAATCCTATGAAATTCATGAAGGTCACCGTAAGTTGACAGGCAACTTGAAAGACACACACATATACAATATTTCATAAAACTGAGACCTTCAGAAAACATGTTATTTGAACCCTTGGCCTAAAATACAATATCTGCTACCACCCTGCAAGGCAGAAACATGTCTCTTGGTTTTGTCCTGCTTGTACATACTATCATCAGTGGAGCTGGGCAAACTCTGGGGTTACACTGAACCCTCGCACTAAACATATGAGGCCTCATACTTTTGCTACCAAATTCAGTCATTATTGTGATAGCTCTCTGTGGGGTGGAGAGTGCCAGAGCATTCTCTGGTACCAGAGAGCTCCTGCCAGACAGTGAGACTCCTTCCTTTCTAGATGGGGAGTGGACAAGACGAGGTGGATAAGTGGGTATCTGTGGCACTGCCTAGGTTTCAGCGGTGCAGTTCGACAGCAACAAATTTGGGATGGAAGTAGGAGAGGAAGACATACATAGCATAGGGCAGCTTGTGTTGCCCATTGTGTGCTAGATTCTCCCTCACTACTCTCTTTCAACAAGGCAAAGCATTTGATAAGGTCCCCCATAATATTTTGATCAGCAAACTGATTAAATATGGAACAGACAGAAACATTGTCCGATAGACCCATAACTGACTGGAGAACCATGTTCAAAGAGTTGTCATTAGTGGCTGCATTTCAGACTGGAAGGAGGTCTCAAGTGGAGTGTTAGAGCCATTACTCTTCAATATTTGTGTCAGTGACTTTGATGATGGGGTGGAGGGAATCCTTATCAAGTTTGCAGATGACACAAAACTGGGAGAGGTCTCTAACACATTGGACTACATAGTTGTGTGTTCCTGCATGGCAGGACTAGATGGCTCTTGGGTTGGACTAGATGGCCTTGTAGCCCTTTCCAGCTCTATAGCTCTGTGATTACTGTCTATGATTACTCTGAGGGAATACTACCCATAGCAGAAAAAATGTTGCCCATCTCTGGTCTGATACAGACATAAAATACATTGAAGTTTAGGATGGTGGTGCACACAGAACTCTGGAGTGCAAAGAAATCTGGTAGAGCAGAAGTTCTTAAACTTAACTTTACCAGTGCCCCCCCCCCATAAATATATTAGGATTCAAATCTCTGCTAAAGATTCCTGTGATAGGTTTACTTTTAGGCAACCAAAATGATGAAAAAGTTCTGACCTCTGGGCCAGTTCACTTTCTTTCACAGGTAAACTGGAGATGATGGAAGTGCTGCCAGATAAGAGTTACCTTTAAGAAAGGGTCATACTCAGGTAGTAAGTGGTTGCTCAACAAGAGCTGCACATACTTATTACCTGAGGACAGGTCATTTGCTTGTAAAAGTTGCTCTTTGGCCTAACAGTGTTTGATGTTTCTGCTTTGATCTAGGATGCCATTTTAGAGGAACACCTTCTTTCACCAAAGTCATAGAGGTCTTATGCACATAGGCATCAGTCTGACCCACTGATGAACACATGGCTAAAGATACCATGCCACTGGGACTGAAGCTCAAATTATTTTGAGTTCATCACCTTGTACAGAACACAGGCACTGACTCATACTTTTTTTCTTTCTATGCTTCTGACTGTGTGTGAGAGAACATGCTTCTTTTTCTATGTCTTAACTGTGAGGACATGCTTCCTTTTCTATTTTATATAAATAACTATAAATCTTAAAAACACTTTCCTGGGTGGCAACAAAGTCCAGTCAGTGTTGACTGCCCATCAACATGAAGCCAATGGTGTTCAGAAATAAGAAAAATGACGTAGCAGCCACAACAAAGAGGGGCAGAATAATTGCCAACTTCCTGCCATGCTCAAATGAGATGTAAATACAACTCAGTTTGTGGCAAGCTATTATAGGTGTGGTGTTGCAGTTTGAGCATTGCACTACAGCTCTGGAGACCACGGTTCTCCAATCAGCCATGGAAACCCACTGGGTGACCTTGGGCAAGTCGCACTCTCTCAGCCGCAGAGAAAGGCAAAGGCAAACCCCCTCTGAATAAATCTGGCCACGATAGGTTGGCCTTAGGGTCACTCTAAGTCAGAAACCACTTGAAGGGACAAAACAACAATAGGGGTCCAATGGGGAGAGGAATCCTTCTCAGTGTCTGACACTCTCAGCAGTCAGCTGAGAAAGATTTTACACTAAATACAATAAATGTGGGAGTTTGGTTCCAGGATACCTTGTAAATAGCAAAAAACATGAAAGATAACATCTCATATTATTAAATGGTGGTGATGTGCACACAGACACTTCAGCACATCTGTGTTCACATTGCCACTATTTTATATATAGGATGTGACATAACATGGTTGCTTGAAATCACAGATCTGGAGGTCATATATCTGTAGAATCCTGTAATGCTTTTTTTAAAAAGTCCTTTTCAGTGCATTGGCAGGGAAACAGATCCATTTCCCAAAAGTATGCAATCTTAATTCAGAGGATGGGGTTGGCAGAGAGAAGTCAGGTGGTGGAAGGCAGATATCTAAGGCCATTTCCACACTACAGGAGTTTAGGGAGGGGCATTTAGAATTCTCAGCAGGAGCGCTCTTTGGCCTCAATAAACTACAAACCCAGAATTCAACAGGATTCAAAAGTGCAATAATAACACTATAACAGTGTAGTGCGGAAATGGCCTTACAATGGCCTTTTCCACACGGGGTAAATAAAATGGGGCAGCGCGAGCTCTGACGGACATCGCCCACACGTTCGAGTGCACTAGCTCGTACATAATTGGCAAGCTCCACATCTTAATCCGCCCGGTTAAGTTGCCAACAGTCAGCGCGCGGGCTTTTTGAAAAACGGGGAAAAGGTGTTTTTTCCCCCTCATACTGTGCTGATTCGTGCATGATGTAATCGGAGAGCGGACTGTGGGCGTGGACAGCTTCAGCGGTTGGAACGCGCCATGAGAAGCCTCTGAGCAGCGGCACAGAAAAGCTTAAATCCTTTTATTTACCAATAAAAGGCCAGTCGCCGGCGCTTCTTCGTGCGGTCTTAAGCCCATAGATGTTCCAGTTCAGCCAACACAACTCCAAGAAGCCAGAATACAGCTAAAATGGGCCGTTCAACTTCAGGAAACACCTCTTCATCCATCGCTCACAGGGAAAGATAA
The DNA here is from genome assembly GCA_948472985.1 of Iguana delicatissima. Taxonomy (NCBI): domain Eukaryota; kingdom Metazoa; phylum Chordata; class Lepidosauria; order Squamata; family Iguanidae; genus Iguana; species Iguana delicatissima. The sequence goes on along the minus strand of CAOKZL010003274.1, from coordinate 6,862 downwards.
AAGCAGAAAACGGGCACGAGAACCCACCAGAGATAGGGAGAAAAACTGCACTCCACCCAGCTATGGCGCGGAAAACCATTCCCCCGAGATAGGGCATGAAAATAAAAAATCGACACGGTTTATTTTACGGCTAGCAGGAGGAATGGGAGGAGGGAGTCATCATGGGAGGAACTGCGGGGCATGACGTGAGCACGCACGTCATGACGCACGGGGCCATTTTAAAAATAAGAGCTGCCAATCACATCTGCTGCGTGAATTCCACGGAACATGTGGAAATGGCAATAGACCATTGTACAATATGTCTGCGGTAGCACGGACAAAAAAAAACAACACCTGGAAACGTTGCAGCGCAAATTCCACGGAACGTGTGGAAAGGGCCAATGAAAACCAGCAATTGTGTCTGTGTCTTCTCAACAGAGAAGAATAAGTACCTTGCAATCCAAGAACTGAGTGTCTGATTCTAATCATTATATGAAATACTTCTATGGCCTCTTGAAAGGTGGTTGATCACAATCTTGTTGCAATTACCTTTCATGCAAACCTTAAATATAGAGGTTTTTCACCTAGTTTTGATCTAGAAATGATAGAATGAGTTTGCGAAAGTTACTCTTTTGGACTCCCAGGAAACTTCAACCAGAGCTGGAGTTGCCTGAGGATTTCTGAGAGCTATAGTCCTAAAAAGTAACTTTTCTAAGCTTTGAGTTAGCTTTCTCACCACTGCCTCCACCTACCAGATGTACTTGATAGATTTACTCCTGGTGGTGATGGGAAGATTCTTCTAAAACCCTGATGAGCACTGAGCTGAATGGATTGATGGGCTAGCTTGCACATAAGGAAGCTTCCAGCGTTCCTATGACTTCCTTCATTCCTATCAACAGCACACAACCTTAAGTAAAATTCTCCCCCAGTTTCATTCCTGGCTCCTGCCTTCCTTCACCTTTACGCCTCTACCACTCATTATTCTCCTCAGGCCTCTCTTTAACACTCTAAGTTTTTTTTCCATATAGGTATCACACTTTCCTTCCAAAAACCTCAAGGCAATCCAAATCACTCTTAATTCACTGTATCCTCAGGAATTCCTCTGAGATACGTTTTACTGAAAGACAGTGACTTGCTCAAAGCCAAATAATTTGCATTTTGAGGGAACATACAGGAATCTGCAGAGCTGTAGGTTTCAAGAAAGGGAAAGTGGTAAACATACATGGGGAGGGGCTGTACCTCACTGGGCAAACACATGGTTTCCATGTCAAATTCAATCCTTGACACCCATGTGGTGCTGGAAAAAGCTCTTGCCTAAAACCCAGTGAGCATAAATGACACTGAGCGAGATGGACTCGTACCGGAGACAATACTGATCTGGAGGGGCTGGGGTCATTACATACTTTCTCAGCTCCTAAGACTTGCTCTCTCCAGTCAGTTCCTGACATGCTGACAAAGCCCCTAGATCATGAGGTCATTTTTATCTTAACTTTTGATCCTAATTCAAGAGGAAAGTCTACCATTTCCCATGAAGTGTCAAGAGTTACTTGTGAAATGGAGAGGGAGGTGACATTCCAGAGACCGTATTGGGCCATGCTGGTGACTGGTCTGGGTCATGGGAGCAAAACCTTAAACCAGTCAGTTGTGCTCTGGTCAAATCAGGAACTGTTTGCATAGCAGTACCAGATGCTTCCTTACACAAGTGTTCTGTAAGTTACAACCACCAGTGTAAGCAGAGTTACATTGACATAATGCCCCAACAGGAATCTGAACAAACCTGCCGCCTGCAGAGCTTTAATAAGCAATATTTGAAAGGTCTTCTCCTTTCAACATGCTATTTACATTTGACTTTCCTAGTTAGCTACTTTTCCTCTTTGCCTCTATTGCAGCCCCCTGTTTTATTATAGTCAGTGTTTAAAATCACATAATTACTATTCAAGACATGCATGTCAGTTTCCTGACTGTAATTACTATAGGGACGGGATCACCTGTTGTTTTTACTTTCTCCCACACTTGAATTTTTTAAACCTCAAATTTCTTCTACCTCAATATGAAGAAATCTGTGGATTTTGAAACTTCAGTCCAAACTCAATAGGTACAGCTATTCAACAGTTACTGCTATTCCTAGCATTGAGAGGACAGTATTGTACCTGCCAGTCAGCCACATGTGAATAATGATCAGCCTCTCATGGGGAAAAAAGAAATGTTAATCCTATTCAGCAACGCAATTGTGGTTGAATACACAGGGATTTGAATTCAGGTGTTTAAGAATTAAACATTCAAAGACCTGCACCTGGGCCTTTTGGTGCTACACAAATACAGCACGATAATACCACTGTAACTGCCATGGCAACATCCCATGGAATCCTGGGATTTGGAATTTAAGGAGGGACGCTGAGAATTCTCAGTCAGAAACCAACACCACCTCACCAAACTACTGACCTCAGCCTTCCATAAGATTCATCCATGGCAGCACTGTATTTATGTAGTGTGAAAGGGCTCCTGCATGTGCAAATCTGTCAGATTTGGTTTCTTTCACATCTGAATTTTCTAAATCTCCAGTTTTTTCTATCCTGAATATAAAGAAATGGGTGAATATTGGTGAATATTAGTATATTTATTAGAAATAAATGGAAACAAAGTTACTATTGATTCCTATTTTTTCTAGCTTCCCCAATGGGTATGCAATAGTTGGCATATTAGCCTTACATTTCTGTGAAGGTTCAGAGCTCCTCTCCCTCTCAATTTATAAAGACTAGCCCTGTAATAAGGGGCTTGCTAGGTTGCCTACGGTAAGTTTTAAAAATGTCTCTAGGAAAATAAGGATTGTTCCACTAGGATGGCATATGACTGGGCACTGACACAATGGCAACAGCACCAGGCAATGTTCTTTAGCAGGGAACACAGAGCAGAAAAACTGGTATAGCTGATTCATCTCTATGAACATACCAGAGGCTCGACAAGAGGTGTATGGGAACTGTGATTAAATGTTGCCATCTAGTGTTGAAAATGAATATTATCTGTGTCCAGAGTAGTGAGCTATAGCTTTGACAGGTAAAGTGAAGCAATGAATTGGCAGAGTAACTCTGCTCTCCAGGAACTTGTTTCATTGAAATTTATGGGAAAGGAAATAGGCTGAACAAACCAACTTGGAAGGAAGGAAGGAAGGAAGGAAGGAAGGAAGGAAGGAAGGAAGGAAGGAAGGAAGGAGCAAGCAAAGAAAGCATGGCATTAGGGGAATACAAGGCTTGGTTCACAGTTTGAAATCTGTCAGAGGCACAGCTGCTTGATAAAAGCCAAAAGTATGATGTGGTAAAAGAAAGAGGGCCCTATCCACCTCTCATAGCATTAAGATTCTGGGATCACTTGATAAAACTAGTTGTAGGTTTGGAATGTGCAAAAGAAAATAGTTGACCGTGTAACACATAATTATGCAATGGAATCAATTGCCACAGGTCTCTGAAAGCAGAGCAAGCTTACTTTTTGAACAACAGCTTCCAAAACCCCCTGCCCATCATGTGTAGTGGATATTTGTTGCAGTTGTGGTCTAAAAAGTTACTTGTCCAAGCTCAGAAGTCTATCTGAAGCTATTGCTTAGGATAGTTAATGAAACCTCCAGCTTCAGAGATCGTATTCCACCAGGTATCAGCTGTAGAGATGCAGCATTATAAGACTTTTGCTGCTGGTGGCTTCTTCAAAAGCATTTGGCCAGCCAGCCAGTGTAAGAAACAGAATGCTGGAAAAGACTGGCATTTCAGCAGGGCTCCTACATGGTATGTGGAACTGTGGTTAAAAGTCATGGCCTAACTCTTGAGGTATCATCTTAAAATAGTTAAAGGTACAGCTAGAATAAATGACTTTTAGACAGCACAGCATGATTTCGTCAGTGACATGTACAGCAATACTTATCAAAGCCTTTCCTTAGATTACAAAAAAAAAAAAAGAGAAAGAGAGAGATTATACAAATCTATGTTTAAAGAGTTATACAGAAAATTTCCAAACTGCTAATAGATTCCACTTAACCTGTTTACCTACAAGGGGAAGAAATATTTTAAAGGTCTTTCTGCATTCCGCTGCTATAGTGCTATTATTCTACTTTCAATATCCTATAATACAGTGGTTCTCAACCTGTGGGTCCCCAGATGTTCGTGGACTTCAGCTCCCAGAAGCCCCAGCCACTATGGTCAATGCTCAGGACTTCTGGGAGCTGAAGTCCACAAACATCTGGGGACCCACAGGTTGAGAACCACTGCTATAATAGCATTATAACAGTGTAGTGTGGAAAGGCCCAAATACACTACTCTCATTAATCAGCCGTAACAATGGCAATTTTCACCTGACACTGTTATAGTGCTATTATTCCACTTTCTACATTCTGTGGAATTCTGGGGCTTGTAGTTTACTGAGGCCAAAGAGCTCTCTGGCTGAGAATTCTAAATGCCGCTCCCTAATCTGCAAACCCCAGGATTCCATAGGGTGTTGAGAGTGGAATAATAGCACTATAACAGTGTAAGGCAGAAATGGCCAATGACACAACTCTCTTGCCTTTCTTTCTTTCTTTCTTTCTTTCTTTCTTTCTTTCTTTCTTTCTTTCTTTCTTTGTTTGCCACTACTTTTGAATTTTGAAATACTTTAGTAAGAAAAAGTAGGTCTTTTCTTAGGTCATCTATAGGCTGCATTCTACAGCAAGTCACCCTTGTATAATAGAAATATAGACCAGATTTTAGGATCTCCTTAAATGATAAGAGCTTATTGGATGGTACTTGAATATTGCAGATAAACAGATGCATTGTTCAACTTGGCAACTGGATAATCTAGCATAAATACCTTTTAAAGGAAAATTATAGTTACACTGTTCAGTTTTAAAGCCCTAAACGGTTTGTGTCTGCATTTATTGGAAGGATTGCTGTTTCTTCACAACCTAAAAAGGGCTCTTTCACACTCCATAATCATAGCACTATTATTCCACTTTAACTCTTACAGTTCCATCCAATGGAGTCCTGGGATTGGCAGTTTGAGGAGGGGGCACTTAGAATTCTCAGCCAGAGTGCTCTAGTGCCTCACAAACTACAAACTCCGTGATTCCGTGGGATAGAAGCACGGCAGTTAAAGGAGAATAATAGTTCTATAATTGTGCAATGTGAATGAGACTTAGGTGAAAGTTAATCTCTATTGCTCAATGGTATTAATTTTGTTTATAAGGCTGCCAAGTGAAATAAGGGAGTGGGCTCCTGAACCTTTAATAGCTGACCAAAAGAGAGAATTTCAGTTGGTATTGCTTGTCATACAGGCTTCATCTTCTGAAATCCCCTCTTCTATTGTTGTTGTGTGCCTTCAAGTCATTTTCAACTTACTGCAACCCTAAGAAAAATCTATCATGGGGTTTTCTGAGGGGCTGAGAATGTGTGAAGTGCCCAAGGTCACCCAGTGGGTTTCCATGGCTGAGCAGGGAATCAAACCCAGGTCTCCAGGGTTGTTGTCCAATGCTCATACCATTCCACCATGCTAGCTGTCTTCTCTACACAACTATTAAAGGTACAGGAGCCCTGTCCTTTACTTTACCTGGCAACTCTATTTGTCAAATTTGTAGTAGCAGAGCTTTACTTGCTTGCCTTGAATTGTGTTGTTATTGAGCACTGCTCAGATTAGTACAGGTCCCCTACCATCGCCTTTCATCTTGCTGGTGCAAGCTTGGCAGGCAACAGGTAATGGAGATTTGCTGCCATAGATTTTTCTTTTCCTGCACCCCCTTGACTGCTCTGTGAAAACAACCATCAAAATTAAAATTGCACCAAAAGGAAAAAAAGGATTTTAGCCAGGCAGCAAAAGGAAATAAAGTTTGCACTAACTAAATTTCTGCAAGGAGAGTGTTCTACAGCTGTGGTGATAGCCACTGCCATCCCCAGGAAATCTCTGTTTTTGTTTGCTAGCCACTTCACTTCAGGTGACAAGGCAACCTGAGGATTCCTTGCCTTCCATTTGAGATTCTAATGCACAGGAAGAGATAAATGGCAGCAGATGGTCCATAAGCCAGAGTTTGTAAAAGCTGCTTTTTTTTTTACTACAACTTCCTAGAATTCCCTACTGACCATGGTCACCAATTCTAGAGGTTGTAGCCCAAAAAAGCAACTTTTCCAAGTTTTGTGTGATCATAGGTGGCATGGGACTTTAAAGGTCAGTGCCAGGCTTTTAACTGCGCCTGGAAATACACAAAGAACCAGTGGAGCTAGGAGATCACAATAGCATGACCAAATCCACCCCTCTGATAATTTAGCAACATTCTGCCCTACATGAGGTCTCTGAACAGTCTTTGAAGGCAGTCTTGTGTAATGTTTTATGTGGTTTTTATGATTTTTGTAATATAAGATAAACTGTTTATTGAAAACATTAAACAGAAACTAGCTAAACTCCCCCAAACTCATGCTTGACAAGCAGCAATATTCAGAACATTTTAGGATTATTGTATGAGGATGGAAGAGAACAATACATCTCTAGGCCTAGCTGGACAAGCAAAACATCTTTATTCAGTCACTTGGCACATCAGAGACAGCGCAACAGAAAGACAGCTGTCTCAGTGACATAGGATCCTGAAGGACTTTGTGTGCCTAGTTCTCTCAACTACAACACAAGTTGTCTTGGGGCTCTTCCAGAGGGAGAAAATGTGTTAAAAGACCATGGTATCTGTTGCTGTTTGTTGTTATATGCTTTCAAGTTGACTTTGGCTTATGACAACCTTGCAATGATGTTTTCTTGGCAAGATTTATTCAGAGAAGGTTTGCCATTACCTTACTCTTAGGCTGAGAGAATGTGGCTTGGCCAAGTCACCCACTGGGTTTCCATGGCTAAGGAAAGATTTGAACCCATTTCAGAGTCCTATGTCCTG